>JABSTQ010006427.1:0-107859 GCA_013358835.2 Ixodes persulcatus | reverse complement strand
AAAAAATTCTGAATTTTTTTTTTTTTTAATATTTGGTTTTGGTGTAGTGATTATTTGGTCAGCAAACTAAATTTGTGCTGTCGAAGCAGGACAGTAGATCGGCCATCTGTTTTTCCTTGGCAACGTCTTTGTTATTTAATAAAAAAAGGAGAGAGATGAGTGGACAAGTTTACCAGACGCGAAATGTACCTGCGAAGGGAAAGCGGTGCTTGTTTAAAGTTCAGAACCTAAGATAGCAGCTTTGCGGCGCGGGCTCGTCCAAAGCGTCTCTCCACCCTGTACGGAGGCGGCGGCTTTGGTATCGAGGCTCCCTGCTCCCTCCGTCTCTCTGTGGAGCCATCCTGTGCCGCTGAATTGGCACCACTGGTTGAAAGGCGAAGAGAGGCGGGAAAAGTCCACTATGACCGCAAGACTCGGCTAAGGGGGTGGAGGGGAGGTTGTTAGGTGTCGACGCCCAGCCTTGTCTCTCGGGGAGCATGGTAATCTCGCTGGCGTCCAACCTTTCTCACGAACAACGCCCGAACCACTCAGTCGGGAAAACTTAACAGTTTATTTCATAGCGAAATATGTGACCGAAGACGACCGTCTCTCGAACGGTCGGGATTTTTGTGGACACGCGAGGGAGAGGAGGATTCCGTGGGCGGTGCTTTTCCTGAAGCGACCGAGGGCAGTCGGACCAGCGGAGCTCTCCCCAAGGGGAGCTTAACGTTTGGGAAAGGCGAGACGACGATTATCCCCCACTCTGGAATCCTACGAAGGGGGTGAAACAGTTCCAAGGTCTTCGAATTGGCTGATGAACGATCCCTGGATTGTTCCCCCGCAGACAGCCGGCGCCGTTTAATCCCCCCTCCCACCACCGTGGCAGAGAAGAATCGGGAAAGCTCGGAACCACACTGTCGCGTTCCGCCGCCTCGGCGCCCAGCCGCAGGTAGAAGTCCGAAGGGTTGACACGTGACGTGAGGGAAGGGGAGTCCTTGAGCGGCGCTTCCCCGGAAGCGACTGACGCCAGCCAAGCTGGCAACGCCCCGAGCGTTCGGCTAAGCCTGGGCTAATCCTTCCCCCAAAGTGGTCCTAACGACTAGGAAAATACTTCGGTAAGCTTCCCACGCACTCACACACACATGGAGATGGGACGGGTCATAACAAGGTGTTGTTGAGATGGCGATAGCGAGGCGCGCATACCAAAACTCAACTGGTTTATTTTTGCTTCCCGTCTTGGGCGACGGGCGTTCCCCTCTCCTTGGCTACGTTCTCCCGAAGCGGGAGGGTGGGAAGAAACCGGTCTATCGGGAGCGCAGCAAGGTCACGAGGCAGGGCGAGTTCTCTCGAGCGGTGAGCAACGTGGGTCACCACAGTGTACACGCGTGCGTGTGTGGGCTCTGAGTCATGCGCCGCCGGGCCTGAGCGAAGGTACCTCGGGAATGCCAGCGCTCACGTTTCACAAGTCAGGAACGGTCGGTCAGGCTACTTTGAAGGGGAGTCAGTCGGGTAGCTTAGAGCGCCGAGAACAGTGCAGCTTCAAGATCCGCGAGGGAAACCAAACGTGGACTTCTTTACTGTGTGCACCATTCATCCCTTCTCCGTCGCGGATCGCTGTTTTTCAGTGACGATTGACTTGGAGCACGTGGTGACGCGCACGTTCGAGCTTAGTGGCGGCGCTTTCGACCTGTCGTTCACACGTTCACTCCTGGGCAAAACGGTGATTCGGGTAACGAGAAAGTGCTGTTGACCTCCAGAGACAAAGTGAGCCTAAGGCGGATGAAGTAACCGGGAGTCGAGTTCTGCAGCCTGTTAAGAATGGAACCTTCGGCGACCTTCTTCCGAGTTTCAACGCTGCGGAAACGAGTCACGATCTGTTCAGGACAGTCGCCCGCCTGTTGGAGCCTGCCCGAAACGAGTCACGATCTGTTCAGGACTGTCGCCCACCTGTCGAAGCCTGTCGAAGCCTGTCCAAAACGAGTCTCAACGCGTCCGTGACGTCAACGGGACGTGTACGTGTGTGTGTGCGTGTGGGTTCGTGCGCTCCGGAAGGGGAGAGAGGCATGGCCTAACTGCGGAGAACCATGGCTACGACGCACTTCTGGCTACGACGCGGCGGACTTTGCTGCAACGCACTTGGCGGTTGCACCTGCTGCCCTGGCGGAGAGTGAGGGAGAAAACGGACCCTATATAAGGCGGAGCGTGAGGCTGCTCCGTGGTTCTCTTGGATTTGACGACTGTATCGCTACCATGTAATTAAACCGTTCGTTACGTTACCAATTCTCCCACCTCCACTGGACCCCTGGGTTCTTCACTTCGGGGAATGGTCAACGTCACGAGCCAGGAAGCCTCCGGACGTGCGGCTTAAACCCCGCCTCGAACAAGCCGCTACAATGGTGAGTTGCACTTTAGTCCGTAAATTGACGTTGCTCTTTTGACAAATTATAACGAGGCATTTTCTGCACTTCGCTCGCGTATGAGGTGGTTGGTAGCCGTGACGCATGCCGAAAAAGTAATTGACATAGATAGTAAGGAAAAGAAAAGCTAAATGGAACGTGTGAATCGTTCGTTTCTTTGCCACCATCCGCAGCGACATAAAAAAAAAAAACATCGCGCTGCAGACATTAATTGTTTCCTCCTCTTTCTATGCATAAAAATTAGTCATAGACTGTGTGCGGCGTTTCTTTCGGTCGATGGATAATCAAAATATTTATGCGAAATTTGCTCACTAAATCTTTTTGTGGGGTGGAAGGACACTGATGGCTTAAGAACTCCCAGCCAACCAGCGTTTGGGACTTGGTATGTTATATTGAGCTATTTTTTGTAATAATTTTTCCTTTGTATTTGTGTACGCAGCCTTTACTACTTTCACCTTCCATTTACACTTCGGCTTGAGACGCATAAGATCGCACAGCTGATATTGGTAATTAGTGCTGAATCAGTCACTCGTGGTATTTATAAATTACGTCACTTATGAATGGGTTCTATCTGTTTAGTAAAACAAGTGTTTTTACATAGAGTGAAGATGGTCCACCAAAGTCATCCAAGCGGAAAAGTACCACTCTGCATAACTTCTTCCAAGCTGTGCCCAAAAAGATTGTCACTGAGGCAGACATTGCAAGCAACGACTCGAAGCTCACTTTGAAGTCTGATGGCGTGGACGAACAACTCACGATTGAGGCTCTCCCGTCGCCCATGGTCGAGAATTCTGACGGAACTACCCCACTAGCCCCGGCCGTCCACACACTTCGGAATCCAGCAGCTGACTTTGGTTTGCAATATGACATTGGCAACTTCGTTGGGGCGAGGCCAGACGACCACACCGTGGTTGGCTTACTCGAATGCCATTGGATGCCACCGCAAAGTTACTCCTTCCCTTTCTCCGAACACAACAAGGGACAAACAGTCGAACGGAGGTACGTCAGAAGTGACCACCTACTGAAATATCCTTGGCTGGTTGTCTCGGATGCCAAGGCAGGTTTGTTCTGCAAATTTTGTCCTCTTTTTGCTACCGGGCACATTGGGGGGAAACACAAGACAGTTGCCCTTCAGGCTCTTGTAACGGAGCCTTTGAAAAAATTCGCGAAGCTTCTGGGGAAAGATGTAGCTTTGGAAACCCATTCCAAAGCTAGATATCACATCGAAGCAGTGGAAGCGGGCAAGGCTTTTCTGAAAACTTGTCGCGACCCAGCAGGGTCGTGGCAAACCAGATCGGTACACAGCGAATGCGGCAGGTGTCTGAAAACCGCGCGCGGCTTCTCTCGATTGTCGACAATGTTGTGTTACTGGCCCGGCAGAATATTGCCTTCCGTGGACATCGGGATGACGGCCCAGTGGTCACTGGGAAGAACGGCAATGACAGTTCGGAGAATGGAGGAAACTTCAAGGAGTTGCTGCGCTTCAGAGTGAAATGTGGTGACCATGCCCTCGAAAAACGTCTCTCCACAGCCACAGGAAGGAAGATGTTCACAAGCAAAACAATTCAAAATGCCCTTATTGAATGTTGCGGAGACGAAGTTCTGTCCGTGATCTTGGCACGAGTTCGACAGAGCAAATATTATGGCATTATGTTCGACGAGACAACCGACGGGGCTCATAAGTCTCAGCTATCTCTTGTTTTGAGGTATGAACATGATTTAAAGATCAGAGAAGATTTTGTGGGTTTCTTAGATCCTCGAGAACTCAAGCCTCAAGATTCAAATCAGAATCAGAATTCGTCCATGTCGGACAGCGGGTCCGACGAGGAAGAGCAAGACGAAGACGACGCACTGGAGCCAACACTGACTGGTACCAAGCTCGGAAAAATCTTGCTAAGTCTACTGAGGTCATTGTCTCTCGACCCCAAAGGCTGTGTAGGCATTGCAACAGACGGATGCTCAGTAATGACCTCCGAGCTCTGCGGTGCCATTCAGGAAATTCAAAAAGTAGCCGTGCATGCAGTTCGATGCCCCTGCTTCAACCACAGCTTGAACCTTTCTATATCCAAAACATCAACTGTGCAAAGTGTCCGAAACACCACCGGGACAATGCGGGAAGTCATTGCGTTTTTTACGGCCTCGCCCAAGCGTAACGCCGTTTTGAAACTCCAGCTTGGCAAACAGCTGACCAAGTTATGCGACACACGTTGGGTCGAACGTCACGACGCTGTTTTGCAGTTTAGAGATAGCCTGGGAAGCATCGCAAAGGCGTTGGAAACGGTTTCGCAGTGGCGAGAACCAAGCTCGGCTGCCAAGGCGAGATCACTGCTTACATCAATCCTGGATGCCGAATTTGTAATCGCAACCCTAGCTCTCTACGATGTACTCTCAGTCACGCTTCCCCTAAGTCGGTTGCTCCAAAAGCCGGATTTGGAAATGAACAGTGCCTCGGACATCGTGAAAGACACAATCGTTGTCTTGAGCGAAAAGCGGAACCCATTAAACGTCGAGGAGGCTTTCAAAGAAATTTTCGCGCATGCAGAAGAAATTGCCGAGAATATGGGAGCCCAACTAGATGTGCCTCGTTTAGTCCAACGACAAATGAACTGCGCAAAATTGCCTCCACAGACAGCCGAGTCATACTTCCGCGCACATGTATACATTCCTCTTGTGGAATCTGTCGTAGAAGATCTTAAGCAGCGTTTTCCGGAAGAGGTGCTGGAAGTGTACAGCCTCAACACACTTTGGCCTCGCCATGTGAATGAGAAGGGAGCTCCAGGAAAGCTCAGTATCCTGGCAGCAAAATACGGCGTGCTCCTCGGAATGGGAGATGTAGCTTTGCAGACCATCATCAGAGCCGAATTTTCACTGTGGGCGGCGAAATGGAGACGCGAACAAGAGAAGGGGCCTCTTCCATCGACAGCTGAGGAGACACTTCAAGAGTCGGAGCCAGAGCTCTACCCCATCATCAGGACTCTGCTGCGCGTTCTCGCCACACTGCCAGTTAGTGTTGCGACGGCTGAGCGGTCCTTTTCCACCCTTCGTCGAATTAAAACTTGGATTCGATCGCGGTGTGGCGAAAAGCGACTCAACGGTCTTGCCCTCCTCCACGTCCACCGAGATGTGAACGTCGACCAAGAGAAGGTGGTAGACCGCTACGCGCAGGGAGCACGACGAAGGAAGGCGATGTTCGTGCTCTGAAGAACCTTTAAGTTGATAACTTGTGTAAATACTTATGTCGGTATTCTGTCCTCCCCAATTGTAGGGTTTTTTTTTCTTCTTCATCTCATCAGATAAACATGAATCTGTTTAATAAATAATTTTAATGTTGCTCCACGCAATTCGCCTAGGCACTGCGCTGAAGACCATTTGAGCTCGCATTTTTGTTTTCTATTGGTTTCACGGATCCACAAGACCATAAAGAATCGAACAGTTCTTTTTGTTTGGCTGTTTCCCGTAAAATACCAAGTCATTGAGAGTAAAGTTGCTGAGAAATCCCACCCCCTGTTTTTTTTTATTAGAGTTTCATTACTCCAACTAAATGCTCACTTTTCTCAAGAACTGTGCATTTTCGAGAGTGAGTCAATAAAATAACAATGAAAATAAGAAGGTATTTTGATCACGTTCTTCCAGGAATTAGAAATTCTCCATATTATTCGGCCGTCTTACATTTGTCTTGATAACAAATCCTTTCTTCTCCGGTCTTTGTGGTGTTTTTTTTTTTTTTTCTCTAAATTGATGTATTTTGTGTGATCGAGTCCCTGCACAAACTCTTTCACGCCGCGTGCCTCAATTGCCTGTGTTGCTTAAATGGGGATAGTCACTGTTTAGACATAGAATATAGAACCATGCACAGGTATGTCTCTCTCTATCTCTTTTTTTTTTACCATTTATAGGGCAAATCTTTGAACCACTGAAGCAACAAGTGCGGGTTAATATAAAAGAACAAGAAACTAATACAAATTTGGTGGGAATATTTAGGCTGTAACAAACGTTAAAACACGATTAATAGTTGCTTTTTGTAGATGCCGCAAAAATCGCTAGCCCGCACAATTAAAAAAAAAAAAATCACCACCGCCCCCCCCAAACTTTAGCCATAAATCCGCCCCTGCTTCAAACCTAGCCGCATTGCAGTTGAGATCGTACAGTCCCACAACTCTTCAAACGCGACTTCAGACCGCAGACGGGACGGTGCCTCGTAGAGAGTCTCTGCAGCCTCTTTGATACCTGCGGCGGGAAACGTTGAACGTTGCAGTACCCTTTCGAACCTTTTCAAAAGCCTCTCATTACCCTTCAAAAAAGGCCCTGCTGTTGTCTGCAATCGAATATTCTTCTTGTAGCAGCTCGTTCAGTGTCCTCTGAACTCTAGCATAGTTTTCGGCGAACCTTTTCATTGACTTCACTGACAGTCCACCTTGTTGCGCAAAGCGGAAGAAGGTTATTTGGCGTTGATCCGGTCTTTTCCGCCGCCTCGCGGACTGGAGGAATAACAATAGATTAATAAATAGCTTTGCGTTTCTTCGAAGTCGGAGTGGGGGGCTCAGCCCTATCCTAAAAAATCTTGGGGGGGGGGGGGGGGGCTCTGGCCCCCGCTGCCCCCCCCCCCCCCCCCCTCGGTTCCGGAGTCCCTGGTCACGTGACGGTATACATGAAGGAGCGCCGTGGTTGATAGAAACCCAGTGGAGGAAGAAAGCACATGAGGCGAGGGAAGGTATGCCTCCATGGGACGACCGAGTTGCAGCAGGCAAGGGATGTCACATGCTATCTCATTACACAAATCCTTTTGGCAACAGCCGAAAAGATGATAAGTTTTTAATTATTTTATTCGCTTCTAATTTACAGCGTTTATTGATTTCTCGTATTATACTTCATAAATAACTAGTACGAAAGCGTAATCGGTACTCGTCTCCGCAAAAAATGGGCCACCCCTCGACCCCGCACGAAAATAATAAATTTACACTCCCCCCATTATACCTTTCGACCATCCTAAATAAATGGTTTCTTAATGACAGCGATGTGTTTTGTTGTAATTGTTTGCTCCTCTGCTATTGTAAAGCTGTTATTGTATATTGTATAATTAGCAGGGTTGAGTACCAATAAAAAATTGTAATCTGTGACCTTTAATGAATTAACCAGTTAAATAGGTCTGATAGGGAGGCGTATAACGGCCCGTAGCCAGGAACTTTTTTTTCACGGGGGGGGGGGGGGGGGGGGGTACTTGCTAATGCCACGACTTCCAAGCATTGGAAGAAAGAAGGTGGGGGGAGGGGAATTTAAGAATAAAAGGACATTAGTCGAGCCGCCGGGGCCCCGAGGTCTTTCTGAGCGTAAAAGCTAGCCTATTATTTGCGGGCTCGTGAGTCGTCACCATTTACGAAGATTTACCAGCGTTGTCGTGGGGGGAAAGTCGGAAGAGCAGCCGCAACATTCCCGTCTTTGCGTGTGTATCGGGTGCTGACTGTTGGGTGCGGCGTCCTTTACTCTGTGATGCTCCCGGAGCTGGTCGTTTGCGCAGCGGCCCGTTTGGCCGATGCATTCAGCGCCGCGGGACATGCATGGGCATGAAAAATTCTGCTCAGTCTTGCACGTAGTGAGCCTGTTAGCATGTTTCTTGGTGCAGCGGGCGGTGGAATCGAGACCCTTTCTGTTTACTGTCTTCAACAGGTCTCCAAGCCTCGATTTCCATGTGAAAACTACACCTGTGTTAAATCTGGAGGTATGGACTGAAGCCGGTGGGCCATCGTGTGCATGCATGTACATAGCTCGAGCCGAAAAAGAAGAATGAGATCCTTTACACACACCACATTTTTTTATTTTTTGGGAGTGGGGGGAGGAGGTCTGGGGGCCTTGGTTTTCTAGGGTCACCCCCTGACTATACGGGCCTACAATGTAGATTTGGAGAACAGTATTGTTAGGAATTGTATACATCTTGAAGGAAGAGTACGCCTGAATGATACCATTTCATTTCTTTTTGTTTTTGGTATATATCAAATGCTATGGGCTGCACAGCTCTTTTGACGTCAATTTGTTATGGGAGATCGGTGGCCGAGTGAACTAGCACACACTAAAGCGCACACCAGCTCGGAGCACGTTGAGCGAAAGCTCGCGCTGCTGAACCCTGATATCCTGGGCTCAATAAACACCACCTATACCCGTTTTCACCTCAAGAAACATAGTAAAACAAGTCCGGCTCCTCGCGGAACATTACTGATTTCCAACTTTATGTTGATAATTAAGATATATGTAGGTGAATTCTAGATTAGATATATGTTATCTTATTAAGACATACAGGTTCCAAACGCCAAAAGCATCGCTTTTTCCTCTGACAACCAACTTTTGTAAGGACTATTTCGCGCCGCGTATGAACAATGCGCAAAACTTGTTGTTTTCTTGAGGTGAAAACGGGTATAGAAAAGCAGACGGCCTCCTTACCGTCATCACAGTCAGATCGATCGAGGCCTGAGATGGGGCACGAGTGCTGCGTCAGTGTTCGGCCGGGGCTCGTGTTCAATCAGCGCGTCGAAGGTCGAACTCGGGCCCAATAGCCGAGTTAGCGCGATCCGACCTGATGACGTTTCATGAAGGGAGATGAGGCGATGTAGAGGCTTCGATTATTCTAGGTGGTGTTGGCTCAATCCACACCCCTGCTCGTTTCGATCTGGATAAGCATCGTATCGGAGTGCGGTCGTGTATCACTACTGCGTGGTGCACGTTAAAAGACCCCAGGCTAGCAGTTGTACTGTACTTTATAAATGGCTCATCTACAGCTAAGGGACAAGTCGCCCATTGAGGAAGACTAAGCTAGGCTGTATAAACATACACACAGCACTCTCATTATTATATTCATTAGCAGGAAACTGAGAAGCAAATATAAAGCCTACAACTTTTAGACAACTATTTATATTTTTTGAGCATATATAGATCGGACTGCATTCTTTGAACATGGATTGTAATGCCCTCGAAATAAGAATCGTATAAATGAAATAAAATGATGACTGAGCCTGTGGGTGTGTCGGGGTGCGATTGGGGGCGTGTATATAAATCACTGCATCACATTCTTGGTGTTGTGTTTGACAGTGATGAAGATGATGCCTTGCAATAAGGGGCGTCGGAAGTGGAAGTTTCTGCCCCTTCCCCCGAATGTTGTACCACGGCCCCTAGCGAATCGAGGGGCCGTGGTTGTACAATCACACGGAAGGGGCCATTTTTGACGGACTGATCGGTTAAGAAGTTTTACGCCGATCAATGTATTAATCGATTACACGGTAGGTTTTAATCGGTCCATTTCAAAGCCCTATACTCCGTTTCCCCTTACGTCCGACTGCGGCAATGCAAAACGTCACGCTTGCATTGCTTAATGTTACAACTCAGACTGCGTTTTTTGGTCTAAACATATGTTTCGGCATCGTCAATCGCTGAGCTGCCTCCGTAAGTTGCGATGATTGGCTCTCCGAGTGTATTGCGTGAAAGTAGACGCACATGCTTTATTTAGAGTGTAGAAATGAAGTCTTCGCTGTGGCATGCGCAATGCAAAGCGCCATGCTTGCATTGCGTAATGCCACAGCGCAAACTTAATTTTTAGGTCTAAACGGATGTTCCACCTCATCATTCGCTGAGCTGACTTCGTAGCTTGCAGAGATTGGCTCTTCGAGTGTTTTACGGGTAAGTAGACGCGCAAGCATTGCTGCTTTTTTGGAGCTTTTTGTTTGGGAGGATACCCCGTGTATATATCTGAAGAAAGAAAAGGAGAAAAGCTTTGAGTATAAAATTTGAAGGTAATTACTGCGGTCATCCGAGGTCGTCCAGCGAATGGCGCTAAAGCAGTTGGGTTCGAGAAATATAAGCTTGCGAAACGTCGTGTTCATTGGCACTGTAGTGTGCAGTTCGTATTTTTGAAAGAAGAAAAAAATTGGGGTGTGCTTATGTTGATACATCCTAGAAGTTAGCCTGCCTCAACGGCCAACTTGTCTCCCAGCTGCAGATGAGAAATTTAGCCTGTGGAGTACAACCGCTGACCTGGGGTCCTTAACGTGTACCACGCAGTAGCGATGCACGATCGCGCGCCGGTACGATGCTCATCCAGATCGAAACGGGCAGGGGTGGGGATTGATCGTATTTTTGAAGAAAACCGTTTTTTGCCCTTCGTTATTGATTGGACAGTCTTCAAAGATCAAATAATTGGCCCTTCGGACGTACTTAGAGCAAATCGGCGTGCTGTTTTTTTTTCTTTTTTTGTGAGTTTTATGTGTGGTTTTGCGAAGAGCGGTTGGAATGGAATAGGGCTGCATTAGGGTGCCTTCATGTGCGCTTTGCTTGGGGTGATGACATCTGGCCATTTTGTTTCGAACAGTTATTTTTATTTTTCGTTCTGAAGCGCGTGAAAGAGCGTGTCCCTGCACGCGCTCGTGGCGCTGACGGCGACATTTTGTTTCCAGTGATTTCTTTGTATTTTTTCTGTGAGCGCGTGCTGTCGGCATCGGGTACTACAAACGATGGCATCACCCTAAACAGAAGGACATTGAGGCACTCTAGGCTGCATCTTTCATAGCGCTTACGGTGCTAGAAAAGCCCACAAACAGCTCTTTTTGTGGTGTTAAAGCTTAATAACACTGCGCCCTTCGATTCGATTGGGCGCAGCACATAAGACATAAGAGGGGCGATACCCCTCTTACGTCTTCACGGTCCCTGAAGGCGCTGAGCTGTGGTCAGATGGTTCTTCGCAGCTGGTTCGATTGCAACATTGTTATGAACTATACGCCGTGGCATAGACCCATGGTTGAAAAAACCCCGAGACTGCGGGTAAACGACACGACACTAAAAAGTCTCTAACACAGCTGAAATTTTTATTTTCCGAAACCTGGTTATATAGGCACTATATAACCAGGTTTCTTCAACCATGTGCAATGTACACCAGCTCGTTTGCGCCCTTACATTTTGTGCATAGACCCCTTCTGAAAATTTGCCCTATGTTGGAAGCTGGGGGATTAAAGTCGTTAGATAAGAGCTTCCTACAAGTAGCGACATTTGAAGCGCCGACTGCGTAGCGGTGCAGGTTTTGGGAAGCGAATGGTGGCGAACAGCAGGTCTGAACTGAATGACGCCATTTTATTCCAGCGGAATGTGCTTTGTCATTTGTATTGGTTGTCGTTACTTGTAAAAGAAGTATCAAGGGGCATTATGTGGGATTCCTGCACAACGGCGGACACGCATTGCCACAAACCTCAACGTCAAGGCCGTTGAGGTTAGAACAATAAATAACCCACCCACAGAAATAGTGATGACCACAGTGACGTTGCACCTTCCGCGCTGTTTCAGTGGCTCTCGTGGGCTCCCATATAGCGTTGGCTAGGCTGCGACGTTCGTAATGACTTGCACTTTCCGTTGTGTCGTTTGTTCTGCCATTGTGCGGTGGTTCCGTCCTTCTAACAATCGGAACGTGACACTATGATATCTGTCTACTGGGCTGTGCAACGCCTACTGAGCATGCGCAGTAGGTTCTGTGAAGCATCAGACACAGCGCGTGCCGCGTCCGATACTGGAGCTGGAGCTCAGTGACTCGGCGTTTTTCGCCCGGCGTGATAAGCACTTGAATGTAAGAGTGGTTATGAGAAAAATGGTTTGGTGTCGAATAGCACTGCGTCATTCATAACCTTCGCAGTGGAAGAGAAAACCAAGACAGCCGGTTTTCTGTTGAAGCAAGGGATGCAACTGCGCTCTTCAATTCACCGGGGGCCCTAATCTGGACATTTGGCGAGAAAGCCGGAGAGAAATCTGGCGTCCGTGATTGGCCGACGCCGCACTTGACCTTGGCGCCGGCCAATCATAGCCGCCAGATTTCTGGCCGACTTTTCCGCCAAGTGTCCAGATTGGGCCCCGGAGCGCGCGATTGAACTCTCGCGACGACGACACCGCGCTTTTGTCGCCGAAGTCCAATCAACCCGCTCCCCGAACTTTAGGCTCCAACTTTGTCGTTGACGAGCCCCTGGAAAGGTGTATTGCGTCTACATTACGTCGGTTACCGGGTTGGCGGAAAGCTTAGGCGATTGGGTCACAGCCACAGTCCAATCGCCGCGCGGGGTCAGCCCGCGGCGACGCGTCGCCCAGAACCTCTCGGCAACTATCGCTCGTCGATCTACCGCTGCCGTAGTGCTTGGCAGCAGAAGCTGGCAGAACGACGGGCAGCAGGCTGCGGCGGCGGCGGCAGCAACCCCCAGTCTGCGGCGTGCAGCTCGGGGCGTCGGGCGAAACCAGTTTGTTTATTGGTGATTGCGATGCGCCTCTTATCCCCGCTGCCTGCGACCTCCTCGCCCCGGCCAAGGCGGCCCGTGCTCTGTCACCGGCACGGCCACAGCCTTCGGGCGGGAGGCGCCAGCAGCTGCTGCCGCTGCCCCGCCGTGCAGCCAAACACACGCCCGAGCTTTCCGAGGACGTCTCGCGTTTCCGTTACGGCAGGACGCCCTCCACACCGACCACGCCGTCGTCGTAACCGAATGCCTGGACATTGCAGTTGACACGCCTGCCGCTGTGGACCTTTCTGGACGGACTCTCTTTGGGAAGGAAGAGTTACCACTGCGACGACCTTCCAAACTGTCCTCTTGTGGAACTTTCTGGATGGACACTCTCTGGGCTGGACGCCCACCAGTCCATAAGAGGACCTTCCGAACTGTCTTCCTGTGGAACCTTCTAGGCGAGTCGGACGCCAGTAGGGTGACCTTCCAAAGTATTTTCCGGTGCCTCCCGGGGTGTGTTGATGCATCAGTGACGGCTCGGAAGACGTGTCTGAAGGCTGCGGCGAACTACCGACGCCTCCTGGGGACCCGGCGGCCGCCCCCGGAGAACCTCGTGCACTCCGACCCTGCAACCCACGTGGGCATCGGGGCGAGCCTTCATCCCCTGGAGGCCGAGGTCGCCTCGGCATGCAGCGCGGCGGAGAAGGCGGCAAGACCAGACGCTTGCTTGCTCCCGTACAACGTGCTTCCAGCCTACAGAGTTGCTGCTGTGAATGTTCCAGGGAGACTGGTTGAATGCGGCGAGCCCTGATGTGACCGACGTTGTGATGACGTCGTGACTGGTGCAAACGGACAGGTGTCGGTGTGTTTGCGCGACGTCATGTGGTGCTCCAACAGGGGCGGTGGGGGCGACGGTGGAGTGCAGTCTCTGCTGGCAGGATGTGTGTCCGTCGTGCTCAAGGGAGGGGCACCCTGGGGCTTTCGGGTGGCCAGGGCCAAGGGTCTACCGGCCGTCGTCGTGTCGGAGGTAAGCGTTCATTCATTGCGCGATGGAGGCGAAAGAAAACAATAATTAGGGCTGCTCTCCGGCACTTTTATTCTGTTGTGGGTATGTTTAGACAGCGGGAAGTTATTCAGCCCCGACGGGCGTCTGGTGTCTGAGGTTGTAGATAAGGAATTTAGCCGGTGCAGTACCAACGCTAGCCAGGGTGTCTTGAACGTGCATCGCGCGCAGTGGTGATTACACAGACACACGAATTGATCAATGCTCTTTCAGGTCGAAACGGTAAGGGGTGGAGATTGAGCCCAAGATCTCTCTCTCTCCCCCCCCCCCCCCCCTTCCGGACAAAAAGGACGAAGACTGGACGACCCGTCTACCTGTCTTTGTTGTTGCTGCTTGCCGCTGATTTTCTTGCAGTTTCCTTAATGTGGCATTTTACGCTTGTTGTTTGTTTATGCATACCGATCCCCACAGACGTAGGGAATCGGTATTCATTGAATAGACCTGCACGACCTCGAACGCCGTTACACCATAACACAATATTATGTCACACTGTTAATGTTAAGACTCATGGTGTGACTACCAGTGTTGGGAAGTACTTTAAGTGCACAGTACTTAAAGTACTACTTCAAGTATAGGTTTAGAAAACTATAGTACTTTAGTTGAAGTATGTTCTCTGATTATGTACTTGTAATTTACTTCAAGTATTTTTTTTTCTGGTACTTCCCGAGGAAACTACAACTCCCGACTTGAAAGTGCATTCGCTAAATTTGGTCTTGGTAAATATGTATCACAAAATGATGCTATGTCAACAAATAAGTGCCTTATAAGTCGATTATGTTAAATAGTTCGTCAACGAGTAAAACTATACTTTGTGATCACTTGACTTTATCCAATGCTCTAACCCCTTTTCCGATAATAACGGATGCACTGATGCGCTGAAGTCAGCGTTCTGACGTCACCGCAACCCCTGCTCAACAAGCAGACCAACTTGTGCTCCACACAGACATCTTAAGAAACGCAAGGCGTGACGAGTCCCGAAAATCTCACGATCGTTCGGCAGCCAATAAGATCGCAGCATTGGCCGATCGGAACCTCGAAGGACGTATCGCGAAGCAAAAACACATGTAAGCCACGCCTTGCGTTTTTCAAGCTGCAGTGACTATGCGAAACGCAAGTTCGTCTGTGCAGGGTCAGAACGCTGATCTCTGATTGACTCGATTGGAAGTATAGTGGGTATAGTGGGAAGTACAGTATAATATGTTAGAAGTATAGTATAGTACGTGGGAAGCAGCATTGAGGTCCGCCCACTATCCTTCCAATCAGAGCCAATCAGAGCTCGGCGTTCTGACGTCACCGCAACCCCTGCGCAACAAGCAGACGAACTTGCCCTCCGCATAGTTTAATGCGCTCTCGGGAACACCTGCCGTGCCCGCATTACGTCCTGCAATGATCTCGTTACTTCTCCTCACCGTGGTATCTATCAGCTTAGAGGAGGAAAAGCTGTACTGAATCCATGCATGTATGACACTCTGACTGCAGGCGTCATAACACCCAGGTGAAAAGAGAATTAATGATTGGTGCACCTATGTTCTTATTGCAACGTAAGCGACGAAGGACAAGCTCCTCACGCGCAGCCCTCCACGCTTTCCACTCTAGCAGAGCGAACGCTGGAGAGGAGGCAAGTGGAGAGGAGGGAACCACCAATCACGGCAAGCGGAGAGCTTCGTGGGAGGGACTTGTCCTGCTCTTAACTTGCAACAGACTATAGTTCATAGCGCGTCACTAGGCATAGAGAGGCACTATTTATTTTCTTCGCCATCACAGCGAGATGGATGTCCAGCGGGCGGGCCTGTTGTGACGTCGTCTAAAACTAAAACAAACAAACAAAAAATTAAATTAAATATTTTAAAATTTTGTCCGAATCCAACGAGCGGGTTCGTGGCACCCAGACATTACGTGCCCTTCGTCCCAGCTTCCAGCGCAGGTCTCGTGTGTCCCTGTTACTTAGGAGTCTGAACGGACATCTGTCAGTGTGCTCCACAGGCGCGTTTTTTTTTTCTTTTTTTTTGTGGAGGAATGCGCCTGCCGACGGGTTGATACGACGCATGTGGCCTCGATGACATGGCGCGTGGGCGACGTGCGCCAGTCGACGTGTAGTCTGTGCACATAGCGGGTGGCGACCTTCGATCGTTGCGAACTTTCGTGCGGAGGTGTGGGCAATCAGATGGTTGCTCACCCACCCGTCTCCTTGAGGTCCGTTCCCTTCGAATGGTTCCGTTGTATTCGAATTTTTCTCTCTTTTTCAAAGGAAGAATTTTAAAGTTTACTTCTGTAAATAACTTTTTGCGTGTATGTTTATTGGTTTGCGTTTTTTTTTTGTTCTGCCGGCAAAGACCGCGAAATGTCATATCAGCCAATAGAAACAGTCTCTTCTTTCTTTCATTCTTCTTTTTCTGTGGACTTTGTATATTATCGTGTAGGTTCTTGTATAAACTTAAAATTCATCACACGTATTTGCCCTCAGTGTAACGGAGCCGTAAGACTCCCACGACAAAATCAAAGATAAAGTTCATTTTTAAAAAAAAAAAAGAAAAAAAGCTGTTAATATAGTGTGTTGCGCAGGTTAGGAATACAGCAGGACAGGATCCTTCCACGAAGCCCCCCCACTCTTTTGACTTTAGTGGAGCGAACGCTGGGGAAGAGGAGAGCGCAGAGGTGAAAATCACCAGTCATATTGAGTAGAGTGCTTTGGGGATGGGCCTGCTCTGCTTTCCTTTACTTGCAACTGAATATAATATAAGGTATACATTTAGGCGGAGTTACAAGGTTTCCACATAAAGACTTAAAAGAAAACACAAAAAAAAACTAGGCTTAGAAAGAAAAAAAAAAAGATAAATCGCCTGCGTCTACTTTTCAGAAGAATCGCTCGGAAAGCCAGTCGCTATGATTGATTCTCCGAGTGTAAATGAACGAATATAGTGAAGGGGCCCTTACGAATGCAAAATGGAGTCAAGATTGTGACGGGACACCGATCATGATGACGTGAACACTTGGATGGTGGATCGACATACATTGTGAGACGTGGGACTTCATCTTGTGACACGAATGAATGAACGAACAAGCAACACTTTATCGAGAATTAATATCCCCGTTCGGATTATCTATACTCGTTTTCACCTCAAGAAAGAAGGAAGTTTTGCGCATTCTTCATGCGCCGCGCGAAGTAGTTCTTATATAAGATTTGGTGTAGTATAGTGCCCCCCCCCCCCCCTGATTTAATCCAGCAGCCTGTAAGTGCAGTCCTTACTGCAGTAGCGTTGGAACAACAACAAAAAAAAAAATTAAAAGGGGGGGGGGGGGCAATCGACCTTTCTCCTGCCCTCAGATATTTAAAAAAAAAAAAAGTAACGTAAACATTACGTAGGAGGGTGCGGAAAATCGCTCTCGATCTCCCCCCCCCCCTTTTTCCCCTCCCCCTTCCCCTCTCCCGAATAGTTCCGACGCCTCTGCCTTACTGACTATGCATAACTCTTTCCATTCTTGATTTCAGGGGGACCAAATGAGGGACGCAGTTATGAAAAAAAGAAAAATAGGGGTAGCAAATACGACGGCTCTATTATGAGCTCCTGTTGTCGAAACTCGCAATATCTTTCGCTACCTCCTTTTTGGAAAATCTAGCTCCATCGCAAGAGGCAAACGTGTTCGATTATCCGAACATTCTCGCTCAGCGAAAGTAAGCCAGAATGAAATAATTGATCCCCAACCGTCATATGTCGAATTAACGACTACTGTAGCTCATACAGAAAGCGAGTTTTTTTTTTTTTTTTTTTCTTTTATTAAGTCTAGAATTTAAAGATTTAAAGCTCTTGTCCTGCGGACTGATGACTAACAAATGATTATCGATGGAGCAGCTCGGCGTGGCATTTCGTCCTTGAGGAGACCTGTTCACGGATGGAGGAACCATGGCCTCCGCAGTTCAACAACATCCAAGTAGATGGCGCCAGATGTCTGCGGCGTCTCGGCAGGCTCCGGCAAAGTGGCCACATCATTACGCCATGTTGGACGTTTATCCTCAATCGCTCTCGCGTAGGGTGTTGTACGCGTTCATGAAATGTATAAAAGCGAAAGCACATACCTCATTCCTTGTCGCTTTCGGAACGCGTCTCCCTTGATAACACCACTAAGTGGAAACAAACGGGTTACCGTTATAAGGATAACGACAACGAAATGTAGCGTGGGATCGCATTTACGTGGCATTCGTGCGTTTTAGTTCGCTCGGATCTTCGCTATGCATCCACTCAACGTTTATGAACAAGCCCGTTTGCCCGCAGTTTTACCTCACGCGTTTCGATTTAACGAAGTCCCTTGTTCGAACTCAACTCAACAGTCGATTCCCGATGTTGCTGTCCGCAAGACGAGCAAGTGAAGGAGAGGGTAGGGCTTTTGGAAGGTCGGTCTTGAAAACCACAAGTCCTTCTTCGTGAAGGTTTCATTCGTTGCTCAGTTTGAAGGTGGGGAACAAGGGGAGAAGGAATAAAGTTTAATTTTTGGTTTTTTGGTTTTATTTGACCAATCTTAGGGATACAAGGGTGCGTTCGATGTCTGGTAGTCTGTTCTTTTTTTTGTAACTGTAAGTCTCGTTGTGGAAGTTCAGTGGTGGCTGTAGTCGGCCTTAGATGTCTGGGTGTATGAGGATTCGTGGAAGCAAAGAAAGTAGCTGAGTTTGAAACGACCCTCTTTGTGGGTCTTTTCCTTCGACTAAAAGTTTTGCTTTTTGTACCGGAATCTCGGGCACTGAAAAAAAAAAAAAAAAATCGATCTTCACTATTTCTCTTGCACCCGACTGTTACCAAGCGAGGACCACACAAAATAAACCTTAAGATAAGTAACCAAAAAGTTAACGAGATCCTGCTCTTCGTAAAGCTATTGTTTTTATACTTTCAAAATTTCCTTCTTAGAAATAGAATAAAAATTACCCCACTGAACGGAAAAAAAGGAACGCCGTTCCTTTTTCTGTTTCAGTATAAATGTAACAAGTTCCCGTTCCAGTCCCACCAATGCAAAATGGAGCGGCGGCGTTCCTTCCTTTCTCCTAAAAGGAACACGTTTCAAGAACACCGTTCCTTGGAACGCCGTTCCGTACAACACTGCCACCGGATCGTTTCTCAGCCAATGAGATTCGGGCTTCGCAACGATAAGAACGCCGACGAGCGAATCACGAGAAAGACACGCCAACATAATAAGCTACGGCTCTCCTTTCTTAAGCTGCCATGTAACATACCGAGTTTGTCTTTTCTTTTTTTTTTTTTAAATTAATTTTGGGAATTTGAATTTCCCACTGAAGTGCAGAATCCAAATCTCTCGCAACTAAGACAAGGGCAAGGGGGCATTACATACATTGCTGATTAGAGATGGCCACGTTACTGTGCCATTGTGACTGTAGCATAGTCACTGGTAGCCGGATCGAGGAACAAAGACGTGACTTATCATGTTTCATGTTTACACTTCTTGCTTCATGATTGGTCGTTCTCCGTTCTTATCGGATAATGCCTCAACCTCAATGGTTGCGGAGCGATGGAGCGAGAACTGCTGTCGCAACTTTATATAGTCGGGGACATGCTAAGATCGGGGGGGGGGGGGGGGGGGGGGGAGGTTCTTTTTACCTTCCTCCATTTTAGCGGAGCGAACTCTGGAAAGGAGGCGACCTCTTCTTCAGTGGGAGGTGTTTCTCCCGAACTCCCTGTCACTCATTTATACACATCTGAAAATAATTCATTACCCCAAACTTTGTGGCCGACGTTTTTATCGACGCTTTTGCACGCGCGCGGCAGAGCGAGATATCAAGCCACTGAAGCGGGCTTTCACCAGCTTTCACAAAGGCCAATGCTAGGGAGAAGGACACAGTCGTATCTAAAATGGCAATAACTTGTCCTGCTGCGGTAATGATCAAACAAAGTAATCGAACTGAGGAAAAAAAAATGAAGGTCGGTTATGGCGGCTTTTTTGCACAGCTGCCAGCAAGCGTCTATAGGGCGGTTTGGCTTTGATTTCAATGCTACCTTGTTTGTGCAAGTGTGTGGGGCCAGTTGGGGGGGGGGGGGGGGGGGGTATTTTGATTTAGTTTAGCTGACGTTTCAAAACTACCGTTAAATTTATTTTGCTTCGCAAAAAAGAAGCGTAGGAAGTTGAAACCGGAAATTTGGAGTGTGTTTTTTCATAGTACAATTCCGTTGTTGGGTTTGCATGCAGCAAGAGCTAAAGCCTAAGAATATTGTGTGTGTGTGTGTGTGTGTGTTTGTGTTTTTATCATTTGATAGAACATATGTTGGAACTTTTAGTTCTAAAATAGAAAAGGGCCACGCGTTGTACCATCGACTTTCTGGTTACATAATTACAGCCTTGCATTTTAAGGATGATTAGAAAAGCTGCACATTACTACCAAACGTGAGAGTTACATTTACTTGGCGGTTAACTTTTAGGAAATTGAAGGTATCGTATATATATTTTATCGTGAAACATTAAAATGCCAATTACCACGTTAGTTTTTGAAGCAATATTGAATCAGTTGTGAAGCGAATATTATTTTTAAATTATGACGACAACTTTTCAATTTGCCCTCTTAAACACCGTGACGTCGGTGAAGCTACCTTACAAGTATGCACCAGTCATGGGTGCGCGAGAAATTCCGGAGAAACGCGCACGAACGAAATATTTTACCTTAAGCCTCCCGCTAAAAAGTGCAATGAACTGTAACCTGCTGGGATTTAAAAAAAATGCACTATATTGCGGGAACTAGGCACTTCATATCCCGTTTTTTACCACGCTAATTTTTTTTAATGTTTTTAGACGAGTTTATTGCTCCTTTGGTGCACCGTAGTTCTCCCGCGCTTGAGTATTTACGTCCCACGCGGTGCACTCTCCTTGCACAAAACGAGTAGCCTCACACTTGGATATCGCTCTGCGTGTCCTCTTTGGTGCTTTAATGGACCAAGTTTTGCGGAGATAGCCGCCAGCGGGAGGAGGGGGTAAACGCGTCGCCCGAAGTCTACGTGCTTGAAGTCCTGGCCATTGCCACGCAAGCTGGGTTCAAGGGACGTGACTTGGATATGGTGGAATATATATATGCGGTGGAACCGGATTTTTTCCTCCACTTTCACTCTCCGCGTTCTGGCTGGAACCTCGTGGGAAAAATAAAAAATAAAAACAGATTTTTTTTCTTCTTTTCCGGAAACGACGAAATTTATACGCGGAGAAGTGTTTTACGTCACGCTGAATGACACGTCGTTACATCATCCGATGAAGGAATGTAGCGGTGGATGGTGAGCGGTCCGCAAAGGCGCTCTCCGCGTTGGCAAGCTCGCTCTTGGTAGATATTTGAGCAAAACAGCGATCCAGACCAGCTTCGGGTCATCCAGCGGAATTCGTAACCCAAAAATCTCAAGCACGCGAGGCAGAAGAGTGCACTCCAAGAAATTGACTGCGTGAACATTCCCTCAAAGCTCTAGGCAGCGCCAATCGCTGCAGTCTGTACGGACGGAGCTCGTCTAATGACCAGGCTGAAGACGTATGTTGGCAAGTAAAAATGCAGTCTGCTGCTGTGAATCCGAACGTCACGTGAGCACTTGACACGTCCTGTCCAGCGTCAAATGTCAGACTATACTATGTTGTCGTCGTTGTCAGTGTCCCAGCACATGGTTTAACATGTTGTCACGCCGCATGTGCAACAGCGCGGACAGTTAATATGTTTAATACACAAATTACTGTGTCACAGCGTGACGCAGTGATACGTAATAATGTGTAAGTCAATGGGATTTAGTCGTATATTGTCACGCTCAGTTTCACAGCGCAGACTGTGCTTTGCGGGAAAGTAGACGCACAGGGTGCCTTAGAGCGTACGAGGGTAATATACAGTTCACGGAATTATGAAGGTGTCACTTTGGCTGCGCTTTATTGCTGTCCTTTAGCGGGGAAGGGGAACTCACCCTCGGGACGTTGTGTGCACGCCTCTGCTCGACTCAAAAAAGAAAAAAAAAGATAATAATTATAATTTTACGGGTGACCACGCGGTACTGTATACGTGTTCGGGCCGGTGGGCGCTCGTGTGGTGTTGTTGCATCTTCCACGACACGCATGCGCGACTGCGTGGGCGTTTTAGTTCGGTTCGCCTCGTTTATCGTGTTTTGATATCAAGACAAGAGGGCACGAGCGTATAGCGGCATGGGAAAAAGAAATGCGGAAGGTTCATCGGGTAGTAGGCGCAGGCGAACGCATATTTACAAGAACATTACAAAAAGGCGTATAGTATCCTCAAAGGACGAAGGCGTCGTGCCTGAACTAATGACGCCCTCTTCTTTCGAGAAGAGACTCTGTTCTGTGCGCTACTTCTCGCTTTCTCGGGTCGTTACTTGCTCCCGCTCCCACTTCCGTTTTTTTTTTTTCTGATGCTTTTGTTTGTTTGCATGTTCATATTCACAGTGGCTGCGTTCGCTTTACCTGCGCTAACCTGCACTAGCTTACACCGTTGCGGAGAAGTGCGGGGCAGTGTGCTTCCTATATGTGTTCTTAGATAGAATGCACTCGTAAATCACATACCACGATGTGCATCGTCTTGTTCGATTCGAGTTAGCCTTTCGCCGCGCTTTTCCTGCGCGGGCAGGTTGGAAGCTCACGAGACGGTGAGGGGTTATTGAAGGTATATAGGAAGCTTGCGCTGGAGGCGGGGCGCCCCAAAAGACTCCCCGGCCGTCCTCCTCCTGTCACTAACTCGAGCTATATACCCCGTTTTATACTTGGTGTACAGAGCGCAACACTGTTAGCGCGAACAAGCGATCGCCGGTTTTTTCAGTTTTTCTCTTTGAAACCAAGGGATGACATCCAAGTTATTATTGTTACGGAAAGAGCTCATTTAGTTCTGTAATGTAAGCGATACAATTTCGTGCTCGCTAATACTATTTAGAAGTAAAATGCAAAAATTCGCCGATGTCGTGTTCGCGCTAACAGTGTCGCGATGTGTACAATGCTGACAAAGCTGGTGGCGCGAGCGTGTGTCATCGCCTATCGTCTCGTCCGCAAAATTAACTGCGGGATCAGGCTACCGCGCCAGCAACTTTGACAGCGTTGCATAAACCAAGTATGAGACGGAGCGTATAACTATTGCCACTGAAAGGACGAGAACGGCAGGGAAATCTCCCAGTTGTCCGGCCTCTATTACGAGTTTCCCTCCCTTCGATAACGCTTCCGCGTCATCGTGAGCTTCGAGCGTCACGCGCATTTAAAACACAACGGAAGGCGACGGGCGCGCGCTGGATTCGGGGAAGCCTAAAGAGACGCCCTGCCGTTCTAGTCCTGTCAGGGACTATTAACGAGGATGAGAACAAACCAAACAGAGAGAGAAAGAGAGAGAGAGAGAAAGGGGCAAAAGAAGGGAAAGGGGGCGAGCTGTCTGCCTCTGGCTCAATCGCTGCCATGCAAGCAGGTTGCTGCCGGCAGCAGTCGGGCGCCCGTGCCTCAAGTCCTGAGCGTCGTCGGGGTCGCAGGTCATTCGTCCGCCCCTTACCGCGGGGCCCACCTCCGGTCGCCCGAGGGCCTCCAGGTCTTCGTGCGAGCGGCTGGGTCCACGTCCGATACCGCCGAGAAGGCGCAGCGTTCCCCGTCACGTCCCTCTAGGCAGACCTCTGGAGCCCCCTTCCCTGCTAAGAAAGAAAGACCTTTCGATATCGACAGAAAACGACTTTCCATCCAACTTGTTTCTTCTTCGCCATTCGCCTTCCGGGCTTTCTTTTGCCTCTTGCTTCATTTCGTTCGTGGTTTATAATGTCTTCCTTTGTAGATGGACGTTTTTCTTTCAGCTTGGGGATGTGACTCCAAACCAGCTTCGTCGTCGGTGAACCTTTCGGATATCGCTAATATCGTTCGGGCGCGCGCAAGACCGTCTCCCGATGGATGGATAGACGGTACCTCTTCCCCACCGCTTGTCCTCTCCCCCGACATGAGGCGGATGTAACTCGGCCTTATTTGTATGCATAAGGCACTGACAGCACGTCCGACTGAAAGCTCGTAAACTTTCTGGTAGATGGATGGGCAGATACGCGGGGATAATGGCCGCTTCATTTAAATAGGGTGGTGCTTAGCGCCACCTAGGCGGTGTCACTACTGTCGTACGTCTAGTGCATGAGGAGAGGTTGATAGCGAGAATACCTTGTGATAGAGAGAAGACTGTGACTGCGGTCGACAGCGGGTCAAATATTTTCAACGTAAGAATCGGCTTCCTACATGTTTTTGGTCGTTCGTTTTCAGATTTAGTCAGAAACCTTCGTTACATTGTCAAATATGTCGATTGACGAGGCGTTGTTGTACTAAGAACTAACAATTTAATGGCGCGGAATTGGGGCCAGAAACGAAAGACAAATAGCGACGTCATCAGCGTGACAGACATGCATGGTTCTAGCGCTCCCGCAAGGCTGGTTAAATGGTGCAAGCTGCAGTTTCTTTTTGTGCAGACTCCATGGTCAAGAACATTCCAGACAAGAACACTAGATAAGTTTCGAGATTGTGCTTGACAATACTAATTACTCAACAAAAAAAAAGAAAAAAAAAAAGAAGAAGAAGAAACAGATGTACTGCACTCACAAGAACGTGAGCATTCTCGGATAATTTTGGGTAAAAGTTTAAGGTGTAGGTTTGGTTTGCTTAGATAAGACCGGTAGGGTACACGCAAGTCTTATCTAGACCTTGTCCCTTGAAGACCGTATGTCTTTTTGTTAACGAGAAAAAATCCTTTAATGCCACCATAACTTCAGTTCACAGAAGGAAGACGGCTGTACATGAAAGTCGAGTAAAGATGCCGTGGAGGGATGTAGGGTGTTATATAGGAAGTGCCGACAGGCCGTCTGCGAATCAGTGAGAATGTGAATGGGGATGGAGGAGGAGAGAAAGGAGGTAGAAAGGATTGCCCTGGCGACCGCTCGTTCTTCCAGGATGGACACGTCGGTAAGACCACGCCCAGCAGCCGCGTGGACTGTCCTGAGATCAGAGTCCGCGACGACCGTAATACCCCCGCGCAAACCCTGTGGGCTAGCGTCCGTGAAGAGGTCTGGGTGCCTGGGCAGTGGGCACGCAGCCGTCCCCGGTAATGAGCACGCTCATGCGCTCGCCTGAGATCTCTTAGACCGGGCGCCTGAGGAAGACTTTGTCAGCATCCAAACAGCCCCTTACTCCTACAGCACTCACCTTGCAGAGCTACGCCTCGCTCGGCAACATTATTCTCCGCCTCACCCTTCCCTTACTCGCAGAGACGCCGTCCTGTGGCGACAACTGCAAACTGACACTTTCCCGACCCCCCTCTTCTACTCTTACCTCCACCCGTCACTCAGCCCGCCTGAGTGCCCGCACTGCGGCGACCGTCCCAACCTCATTCACATGGCCTGGCAGTGCCAGCTTATTCCCGCCATCCCATCCAATCCCAATCCCACCCCCGCCTCCGGGGAGGAGCGGCTGACCGATGACACGGCCACTGGCCAGCAATCGCTGGTGGACCGCGACAAGGCGGTCGCCGCCACGTATGGGGCCCCGGGCTAGGGGCTCCACCCGAGGGTTAGTCACACGTCGCTACAATAAAGTTTATTCACTCAGTCACGGCTGTGCATGAGAGGGCTCGTGCCGCCTCGTGCTCTACATACGCAGAGCTCGAGCGATGTTGTCGCATGTGCAAAAAGACTAAAGTTCCGTCGATGCATTGCGGCAGCGGTGGCGTAGTCAAACTGACTGGTGAGATCGGTCTATTTAAAAGTATAGCACTATGCATTGCTAATAAAAAAAAAAAAAAAACTAAAACTCCTGATCCTACAGGAGGGAAGAAAGATAGCTGCTTCAAATATCTGGACCATAATCAACCACAAAGGTTGACGTACTAAGGTTGACTAATACCCCATTCACACGGTCAACATCAAGGTACCTTTAACATAGGTCCCTCTGCTATCGGCGAATGAGCTCGTGCTCTTGGGTCGCGAGCACACGCCACGCGCGGAAGATCGTTGATTGATTGGCCGCAGAGAATGAAGGTACCTTAGCTAAAGGTACCTTTACGGTCGTGTTAATGGGGTATAAGGTTCAAGAGGCACTCCCGGCAAGCCTAAAAGTGGCAGTAGACATTTCGGTCGGCTGCCACCTTCAGGAAGCTTCTTTTTGAAAACCCCAATCACTGCGGCGGGAACTGATAATTTGAATACAACGTATAAACGACAAAAAAAAAAAAACGGGTGTATATATATATATATATATATATATATATATATATATATATATATATATATATATATATATATATATATATATTTTTAACGAAGTTGTGCTGAAACCGTAACCGAAGTCTGAACCAAAAAGCGACAAGGATTGATTTTTTCTGGTAATCGTAACCGGAACGAAACCGATATTTTAATTCGATGTTAACCGTAACCGTAATAGAGAGTTTTAGGGAACCGTCTTTTCGCATCCGATACGGTATACGATGTGCCCTCCGGTACGAACTGCGCATGCGCTACCGCAAAGACTCGCACATGCGCAGTTGGTACTGGAGGGGTCATCGCACCATATCGGATGTGCAAAAACGGTTCCCTAAAACTCTATATTACACTAGTTCAACATGGACATCTTTTTTTTTTTCAGCAATAATACAATAAAACATCAACGATGACCTTTAAAAGCCATCGGCATTTGCAGACCGCACACCGTCTTCACACAGCTTATCGCGAAAGCAGCCGGGGAAAGGAGCGGGGAAGCGAAAAACGAAAGCGTTGGCGCGCGGACCTGGCGGCGAGTTCGTGTTCCGGACGGAGGGACGGCTGGGGCGGTGTCGCTGTGGACGGAGGCGCCGGCGGAATGCTTCCTTTGCTACGCTCCATTTACTACAGGGCTGGGTGGGCCAATAAGAGAGCCGGAACGAGGCACGTGACAACGCACCACGGTATGGAAAACTCGCGTGGAGCGCCGTTACTTATTTCGCTTCGATGCTCTTACTGCAGTGATTTCCCTACACCCCCCCCCCCCCCCCCATTGTTTTTCTAAAGGCATCCCTTAATTCGCAACGACTCCTGTATGTTGAATCCCCCCCCCCCCCCCCCCTAATTCCAATTCCTAGGGAAACCCCTGTCTTAGTGGCTTTTATAGAGCCATAGATGTGGGCGTCTGCCGAGCTAAGGGTCACGGTGACAGCTCCGCTGTGGCCAGAGGCCTCTGTAACCTCGACGATTTCAACAAAACAAGAAAAAAAAACTGCTCCCCACACGTGACTTTTGGGAGCCAATAGATGGTGTTGACGCCCTCTCGATATCAACAGTGGAGAGCAACAAAATGGCTAGCCGGACGTCGGTAGGCTCCAGAGTTTTGTTTCTGTCGTGTATGCGACTGGCGAGTGAAAAAAGCTTAGTGACTCTCGGTTGTTCAACTCTTCCATCGTATGCGCCCTTTCTATTCCCGAAATACCTTATTGAGGGGTGAATACACGACCATGGGGAAAGTCCGGATATTTGTTTTTAATTTTATTGGGGGGGGGGGGGGGGGGGGAGAGGAGAGAGGCACTCACTTGAGTGAATGACCCCTTCGCGAGAGAAACCTCGTCCTCGATGTTTCATCGCATGAAGGTGTTCATTTGAGTGAATTCGGTCGCCCGGTCGGACAGGTAGCATTAGTTCATTTCAATGAACTCAGCTAAAACAACTGATTTCAATATTTTATAATGTAATTAATGTTTCGTGATACTGTCTTCTGCGAATGAACGTCATTGTAAACTTTATTCGATAAAAGCGTCACGGCGTTAAACGTTTAAAATATTTATTTTAGGCACGAGACACGCATAATCCGCTCACGAATAGAATAGTTCAATCCGTTTAATTGTGACCCCTGTGGAAAAACGAGCGTCTAGGGACGTTATGGTAACTGCGATAAAGGAAATAGCTTGACTGAATTGGTCGTTTAGGGAAGATATGTGCATTCAGAGGCTGAACTGGCAGAGCACCAGATTCGACTCCCCTAGATACAGCCCGTTTCAGTTTAGACGCTTTTAAGGCACCTTCCTGAATTTCATGTGCAACCAAACTGAAATAGCAAAAAGAAGTCGGTTTAATTAAAAAAAGGTATCGAAAAAAAAAACTGTTTTTAGGGGTGGCTATTTGGTAACCAAAATAGTAAAAACCGAAACGAAACCGATTCGAAGAAAAAATGGTAACCGTAACCATAATCGAATATTCGTTATATTTATAGGTTTCAGTTCCTGCGTCCTACACATTGTTTTAATTGTGTTAAGTTACCTAAAGAAAAACGACTAGACCCTGACAAAAAAAAAAAAAAAGTAACACCTTGTGCATGGAAAGAGCGATCTTTGAACGGATTCCTTTTTTCGAGCATCCGGCCTTTACCTCACAAAGATATTTCAGCAGTCCCTGGATACAGGTGTGTTACCTTCCGACTGGAAAATTGGTAAGGTCATTCCGGTCCACAAGTCCGGCAGTAAAACATCTCCACTAAATTATCGGCCGATATCACTTACCTGCATCTCCTGCAAGATCCTCGAGCACGTCATCTACAAGCACCTGATTAACTTCCTGGATTCCTGCAACTTCTTCACCAACGCGCAGCATGGCTTCCGGAAACACCTGTCTTGTGAGACCCAGCTACTTTTTCTCACTAACGACCTGTTTAAAAATCTTGACACTGGTTATCAAACTAACGCTGTTTTTCTTGATTTTGCCAAAGCTTATGATAAAGTTCCACATAATCGCCTTCTCTTTAAACTTAGTTCGCTAAAACTGGACCCTCCTGTTCTTCAATGGATTGAATCATTCCTTACTCATCGCTCTCAATTCGTTTTCGCTAACAGCACGTCCTCCTCTTTCTCTCCCGTTTCTTCCGGTGTTCCACAGGGAACTGTGCTTGGGCCCTTACTCTTTTTAATCTACATTAATGATCTCCCTCTTCACCTCTCGTCCTCTGTTCGTCTTTTCGCTGATGACTGTGTTGTTTATAGACTAATAAAAGACCCAGACGACCATATTGCACTCCAGAACGACATTAACAAAATTGCTGAATGGTGCCACACATGGCAAACGTCTCTCAATATTAACAAATGCATGCACCTCTGCTTCACACGTTCCTCCTCCCAGCCCTTAAACTCTTTAACACTCAACGGCATTACCCTTCAGACTGCTGCACAGTACAAGTATCTTGGCGTCCATCTAACCACTAATATGACCTGGAATGTTCATGTAGACAAGACAATATCCTCTGCAAACCGTTCACTTGGCTATATCCGTCGCAATTTCAAGTCTGCTCCTTCTAACCTCAAACGTCTCCTTTACGTCACGCTTGTTCGCCCTAAACTAGAGTATGCTTCAGCTATCTGGCACCCCCAGCAGGCTTTTCTAACCAACGCAATCGAATCTGTTCGAAATCGTGCTGCTCGATTTATTCTTTCTGATTACTCTCGCTTTTCTAGTGTCACTGCAATGAAATCTCAATTAACTCTTCCTGACCTTTCCGTTCGTCGCAGAATTTCCCGTCTTTGCCTTCTTCATAAAATTTACTATTCTGAACCATTACGACAGTCTCTCCTCAGCCCGCCCAGCTATATTTCTGCAAGAGTGGATCATTCATGCAAGATCGCCCGTCCCAAGACCACTTCAGCAGCCCATCAACATTCGCTCATACCAGAAGCTATTGTGGACTGGAATGGCCTTCCCGATGACATCGTCACCATCACCGATAACGCGAAATTTAGAACTGTACTAACCAACCACTCCCCTCTATAATGCCCCTTGGGGCCTTGAGGGTAATTGTAAATAAATAAATAAATAAATAAATAAATGTTGTATAAATGTAATATTGTCTAAAATAAATTAAGATATGTGTCTTTCTAGTTATTTACTGGTGATAGCACCTTGTTTTTACAATTTAAAACCGAGTCTTACTTGTATTTACACACTGCATAAATTGATATCAAATCAGGATACCTTAGATAATCGTCGCATATCCAAAAAAATCTTGCTCCATTTTATTTTTGTCGCGTTTATACTATTGAGGTTCTCTTAACAAAACACCATGGACATCCTGCATTAGATGTCCTGTCCTACTATTCAACCTTAGAAATCTGTACTAACAACACCGTTGTCCGATCGGCCATGTATATATACTATTCGCGACTCCAGCGACCTATAGGGGGCGCCACCACCAAACAAACATGGCGGCTGAGTCCAGGTCGCGTCGGCTCGGCCCGGCCGCCTGCAGGGGTGGCGCATTCAATTTAACAGATTTTCTTTTGTTTAATGCCCAATTTTATAGGTATTTGAACTGAGACGGTTAAGTGTAGCCGGTGCGCATAAACTTGCAGAGAATAGTTTTGTTTTCCCCCTTTTTTTTGTTTTTTCATGTCAAACTTTTCTTTCGGAAATTTCGTTCAAAACCGAGAGACGGTAATAAACTCTAATCAGTTTTGATTAACTAAGGAAAGCGGCGATGACTACAGAATTGTTCCACCGAGAGTAATTTTCAGCTAACTCGCAAGGCATGTTAACCCGCTGGCGCCCCACTAAGCAGCTGATACTCGTATTTCAATTGATTTTAGTAGTAATCGAGAAGTCATTTTGACGAGCGGGTTATGTATTATATTACGCACTATGTCCCACTAAAGCGATATTAGTATATTATTCTTGTTGAAATATGAGCTTAGTTGACTATCTATTAGGTGAGCTGCTGAATAAAAGTATATTTGACAGAGAGAGAGCTACTTGTTAAAGTTAGCCAAATGGTTCTAGCCGGTAGCACGAAGACGAATGCGGACAAACTGAAGAGTGTCTTCATCGAAGATTCACGCAGAACCTCTCTGCATTGAACTTGACTTCGAATCCTGAACGGATAAAATGAATATTTTTTTGTGGCCGGTCAACCTGAGCAATGTAAACGTATATTGCTGCTAATTTCGACGGGGGTATAATATAAATATTAAAGGCACGATAGATCATAATAATGTCGTGACAGTTTCTAATTTTGCAAGACGCATCCCCCACCTTTTGAAAGCAGATAATTTCCCTCATTAATCATATGCAGCGAGCAGCTTTTCCTGAACCAAGTAATTGCGAAATCAGCCCAACTCCTTCAGTGTGGTTCAGAGGCTTTTTTTGGCGAAAAGCAGTCAAGATGAATAGCCAACGCACCGACCGGCATGGGTGGCTCAAACTTGAACCTAATCGAACACAACCAAACTCAAGAAAAGCAGCTATAGAACCTTCCCATTCACTTGATTGCAACATTGGTGTTCCCTCCAGTGAAACAGCTCGCCTGTCGTCCTTAGTTCACTGTTCTACATCCTTATAAAGAAACCATTTATGAGTTACCAAGTAGTCGTCACTTTGAATGTGATTCGAGACAGACAAGAAATCGAAAGCACGCGACCGTGTGTTGTGGAGGGAACGGGCTTTCAAACACGTGATAGAAGGAAACAATCTCTGAGGCTTCACCACACTAATGAACACTCAGGCAAACTTAAGAAATTTTCGGAACTTTGTCAAATTACATTGTTCGTCACCGCGCCGACAACACGTCCGCCGCGAAAGCCACCCGAGACGCGAAGGGGCGCGGAGCGACCTGGACCGGCTGGTTCCCGGTTTTCCCGCTTGGTGGCGTCCGTTTTGCTGGAGTCGCGAATATGGGTGTAGGAAAAATTGTCCCCGGAAAAAATGTCCCCGGGAAAGATGTCCCCGGAAAAAAATTCCCCGGACAAAATGTCCCTGAAAAAAACAAAAAAGACCCCAGATGGGAAGTAGGAAAAAAAAATTAAAGCCGTTTACAACTCCCTGTAACGCCGAATTAGAGCGCAGCTCTTGAGGAGGAGGGGAAGGCACGGGGGGGGGGGGGTCACGTGACCTCGAAGGGTGGGGGCGGAGAAAATTTTCCGCTATATTTAGCGGGGAAAATTTTCCGCTAAATTTAGCGGGGAAAATTTTCCGCTAGATTTAGCGGGGAAAATTTTTCGCTAAATTTAGCGGGGAAAATTTTCCGCTAAATTTAGCGGGGAAAAGTTTTCTGCTAAATTTAGCGGGAAAAATTTTCCGCTAGATTCAGCGGGGAAAATTTTCCGCTAGATTTAGCGGAGAAAATTTTCCGCTAGATTTAGCGGGGAAACTTTTCCGCTAAATTTAGCGGGGAAATTTACCCATTCATCATGCACCGCGCGGTTACGCCGACGGCGACGCCGACGCCGCTCAAGCCGGAAACGGGCGCCCAAGAGCTGCGCTCCAAAATGTCCCCAAAGGGTTTTCTATCTTTGGGTTTCCCTGATCCTCATGGCCAGACTTGTACACGTTACTGAAAAATTGTAAGGAATTACCGTTACAATTACTCAAGGCTAAATTGTAATTTATTACAATTACAATTACTCTCCCATAAAAGTAAGTGACCGTTACCCCAAAAAGTAATCCGTTACTTTCGTGGCGTTACTTTCAACAATATGGTCTACAATTAAAAAACATGGTCTACAATTAAGAAACAAAGGGAAGAGGGTTATTCAAGTTCTTATGGTTGCAACCTGTTCCATTTAACGCCCTTGAGTATTCTGAGCAACAGCTGACTCTCGAAAGTCTCGTCAGACATTTTGCACTATTTCTTGCTGAAGATGTCGACTGTTATGCTGAACACCCTTTGAACTGAGGCACTGTATGGAAGTGTCATATTATTCCCCACAAATGCTTTATGCTCTGCATTGAGCTTCTTCAGCGAAGCAATGGAAGTACTATTTACTTCGAAGATAGATCAAAGCTTCGTCGTAGCAGCCGTTGCCTGATATTCGAGTGTTTTAGTAGATCGTTCCGATACCTCCATACCCCCGATAACGTTATGATGAATGCGCATGTGCGGCGGCGGAGTATCGGGTATCCTTATCGGAGTCATCGGACCAATCTACTGAAATTTTCCATTGTCGAAATCGCGAAGCTGTAGAAGTCACCATACAACTGGCCAAAACTAGAATAAGAATTAATTTATGTCCATCTTAGTATACCGGCATATACTGCCAGACAATAGCAAAACATAGTTGTATCAGTAAGGTATTATCGATATTTTGCTTCCTTTGGCTCTGAACAGGTCGAGTCTCGGTTGAGACGTTGGTGAATAAAAAAGGGTGGAAAGAAAAAAAAGGACACTCATAACAACAATTAATTAGAACGTCGGTTAAAACAAGGAAATGTAAACGTACGTTTGCCGTGTGTACCTTTCTTGATGCCGTTCAAAAACGCACAGAGCACGAACCGACTGCAGTTTACTCCGATGTTCTCCAGATAGACGTCTGCTGATGCCACGGGCAGCGATGGGCAGAGAACTAAGTAAGCCGCGCTATGGCCCCACTCACGAGTTTCACTCTCTCCTCAAGCCCAGAATATCAAGTCTATGTCAGCCACCATTATGTTTTGTATGTAAACATATCTGCTTGAGATAAGATGCGTCCTGCTGGGGTAAAAACAGGGAGAAGAAAAAAGGAAGACCATTACCATTTTCGAAGTGCTCGCAAAAAGCAGACTCACACAAATGGTGACTGAGATGCAGATAACGTGGCTGGAATTCACAAATAAAGTAGGCCAACCCTAGAAGTTGGACTACAAAAGAGTAAGTAGCTCTTAAAACAGGGTCAAATAAGGTGAAAGAAGCAGAAAAAAATACATCCTGTTTCCTAAGAGAAGATGATAAGGGTGCAGCAACGAACGAGGGTGCTTGTGGCAATAACACCTTCACATATTATCACATCCCTTTTAGTGGATTTTAGGGTAGACGGAGCGTTGTCTCGTTCAGTGACACTATGAAAATGGTCGTAGTCACTATAACCGAGAAGGATATTGTTAATTCTTGTCTGTGCACTCACCGCCTCGAGCTTCTCGAAGAGGCACACAATCACTTGGTGTCCGCCTCGCCCCGCCTTCGATCGCAAAGAAAAACAAAGGGACTAAAAAAAGCGGATATAACTTGCCCCCCCCCCCCCCCTTTTTTTTCCTTATATTTGTAGAAATGTTCACTTCGATTTTTTGACATTGTTGCTAAGGTCTAAAAAAAAAATAAATTCAGGGGCTTAGTGTTGCAAAAAAAAAAAAAAAAAGGCTTTGCGGAACTGAAGAGTGCCAAGCCTCCCTTTGCGGTGTCACAGCGCTCGACTTTACCAAAATAAAAACAACCCTTTCTTTTAAAAGAGGGGGGGGGGGGGGGGGGGGGAGTCCTGAAAAAAAATGTAACGGATTACAAGGAATCCGTTACGTAAAAATGTAACGGAATTACTTTAAAATTACTCTAGAAAATATGTAATTATTCCGTTGCTAAATTACTGATAAATGTAAGGGATTACAAGTAATTTCGTTACTTGTAACGGATTACGTACAAGTCTGCTCATGGCCTTCGGGCGGTCCGGTCATATGTCCTCAGGAAAAAAGGCACCCTGTGGCAAGGAGGAAAAAAACGACCCCAACAAATAAGGAAATATACGATTCCCCGTGGTACACATCGCGACACTGTTAGCACGAGCACGACATCGGCGCATTTTCACATTTTTCTTAGAAAGTGTATTAGTGGGAACGAAATTTTACCTTCTGCATTATATCCCCAAATGAGCACTTTCAGTACCTATGATAACTTTGATGACAACCTCTTGTCACTACAAAAAAAAAAACAAAAAACAAAAAAACTAGCGATCGCTTGTTTGAGCAAACAGTGTCGCGCTTTTTACCTATTTGGAAATGGTACACAAGTACCTCTCAAATTCTCCCAAACAGAGAATTTTGGTTTTCGCTGAAAGTGTTATAATGTTTTTTTTTTTTTTTTTTTTTTTTCACAATGGGAAAAAAAACACTATTTGGTTTTGCCAAACACAATATTTTGGTTTCCAAAATAATCCACAGTAGATTATTTCGGTTGCTTTGTGTGACTTCCAGTCTCCCTTTCTACCTCTAGGTGGGTCAGGTCATTTGTGACCGAATAATGACTGGACTGCACGAAGGCCATGAGAATCGGGGAAAACCCAGAGATAGAGAACCCTTATGGGACATTTTTTTCCGGGGACGTTTTTTCTGGGGACATTTCGTCCGGAACCAAAGTTTTTTTAAAAACAAAAAAATGTATATATATATATATATATATATATATATATATATATATACATTTTTTTTGTTTTAAAAAAAACTTTGGGTCGTAACAACGACAACAACACGAGTGAAAGCGGTTGCTCGACCTCTCCACTTAGTACGTCCACGAGTGCGCCTGGGGTACAAACGGGAGGAGACGTTTTGAGGCCCATCCGTCATCTTGGCCAACATCGAGAACGATAGCATCATCTCCCGTTTTGCGTCAGCGTCACCGAGAAACGGGTATTCAATCGGTAACATCTCGATGACTCCTCAGTCACTCATACAGATGAGCGGTAAACGGTGTACCGCTTAAAACTTTACAAGAAAGACCGCGCGGGACGACGAACGGAGAAGTCAGCCGTTCCCCCTAATTCTAAAGACCTCTATCTGTTTGAAATCTGTACCGCTGCCTTCGCGGCCCCCTCCCTGATTAGGCATCGTTAGCGATGCCCGTGTGTGTACAGGACCCGGGCTACGGGGCCGGTTTTCCCATAGCATACCTCCGGAGGGCTCAGGATTCCCTGGAATGCAGCGTCCTGGGTGGGCGCCCGCTTTTTCTTGCACTGACCGCGAAGCCGAGTGCAGAACGAAGTGCGCACAAGAAGCCCCCCCACTCCCCCCCCCCCCCCCCACACACACACACACACACTTTTTTTCTGAAAGTGTACACGTGTGTGTGTGTGTGTGTGTGTGTGTGTGTTAGCAGTATGTAGAACTGAGTTTCTACTCGCATCGCAGCAAATGTCCTCCAGGTGTTAGTTAAGCAACTTTTATTTTTTTATATAAACTTGCGTTGTTGATTTTTTTTTCTTGCGTATCTTACCGCTTTGAGTACGGCAGCGTTTTTGAGGGTTTGAGACAATAGCAGGAATAGGGGAGGAGAAGGATGGAGATAATTGCACTGGAAAGGGGGAGGGAGGGACCGAATGAGTGGCCGCCAAGGTTTGTCGTTTGTCTGGGTCGTTGTAGCATTGTATTATATTTATTGTATTGTAACTTCGGCGGGGTTGTAATTTAGTTGCGGAGGGTTGGGGGGGGGGGGGGGGGGGATATATTGGCGGAAACACCTCAGAGCGAAACGGGAAGGGTGGGTTGAGTATGGTGTATTACTCACTAAAGCAGCGTCACACAATAGGAACAGTTTGTTCAGAAGTTTCCATGGAAATATGGCAGAGGTTCGAGCACTTATCTGGCGTGCAAACGTGGATAGCGAATACGTCCGCATAAAAAAGAGAAAGAATAAGTAATTATGGAAAAGAAAACAGCGAGGTCAGCCAGCGCTTTGTGCCGGCTTGCTACGCAGTGAAAGAAGATGGAATAAAGAAGAGAAAAAAAAAGTGGCATAGACGAATGTAGCGAAAAAAAAAGTATAAAGAAAGAAGATTGAAAGATAAACAAAGTAAACAGAAAAACACAAATGTGCACGCACACGATATACACACACACTCATAGAACTGTTACGTGGCAAGTGTCGTCTCACTTTGTAGCACACCGCAGTGCCTTACAGTGTTCGTTGAAGATGTAAATCATTATGAAATGTAAAAGAGCTTCCGTGGCCTTGTAACTATCTGTGGAAGAGGACCAGGGTTCAAACAAAAGTTTCAAGTTCATTGGGTCCTCTTACTTTAATTTCAGGCGAATCTTCAGTGCGGTTCTTTCGATACTGTAATCCCCGCAGGCACAAAGGACGTGTTCGATGTTGTGAACTGTTTTACATGATGAACAGTCGGAAGATTCAGCTTTGCCAATTTTATGAAAATTATATTTAGTATATGCAACGTTGAGCGGCAAACGATGTAACACCTTCTCAAGTTTCCTTGGTAGTTCTTGTGGTGTCCGGAATAGGAGTTTAGGATCAATACGGTGAAGGCTGTAATAGTAATTTCGGGGTTTTTCCCATAAAGATAGTGAGATTTCATTTTCAATACATTTGATTAAATGATTGGCATAAGTTAATTATGCTAATGATTAAATGATTGGCAAAAGCGCATAAACTCATCATGCCTCCTATCTACTATATCATGGAAAGACGACCGTGTCGTTAGCGAGCTTCATCATTAAATGACTACGCCAATGAATGTTATTTAATTGATTGACTCGTCTCACCGCAAAGCGCGGTCGTACCAAAACAAGCAACATTTGAAATTAAAAACAAAAATAATCTAGGTGTAATTAATTACTGAACCGAAGAATGATTGGTTAGTGGCAATTAATTGCTCGTAATCTGACACGGACCGGGTGCCGACGCGGCCTCGGGCGTCGCGCATTCGCGCCACACACGTCTGGTTCTCATGGTCTCGTTTGGTCTCGTTCGATCCGTGGAATCGCGGGGTCGCCCTCCGCAGAGCCTCGATCGCTGAGGCCGCGCAAGTCACGAGGTTCGGATTGGGGACCTTGATTTCCCACGTTGCCGCATTCCAGGCCGCGGAGTCAGCCGCGTTCACTCACTGGCCGCCGCCGTCGCCGTCGCCGCCACTCCAAGGACGTTCATTTCATCCCATTTCCCCTGCTTCACATTTTGGCCACCAGGGCGCAGCTGTTTTGGCTGTTACATGCTATTTTTTTGCCGTTACGCTCCGATTTTTTTTTCTTTTTTAATTTTTTTTTTGCTACACGTTAGTTTTGCTGCTTCAGTCGCTGCGTTCGCTTATGCATCTATTCAGGCACAGCCTCCTCTATGCTCACAAAGCCTGGCAGTTCGACGACGGAGCCATAGAGTGTCCGGTCGGAGATTTGGAGCGCGAGGATCTGGTAGCACAGAGCATTTCTAGGGGAACCTGGACGTCAGCGCACAGCTTTTGCAGCGGCTAGGACCCGAAACATGATTTTCAAACCCGACGAGAAAAGAAGCGGAAGCGCGAGGAACGCGAGGAGTACGAGCGGACATTCCGTCGCTCGGGAGAAGTGTGTTTCGGCGTCTCGCCGCAGTGGGGCGCCCGTCACGTGGCTCTCCTCTCATCCGTTGTTTGCCGCTCCACCTTTTCAATTTCGGCGGCCGCTTCTCGTGGTCATCTGCCAGGCTTTGTCAGTATAGAGGAGGCTATGGCTTGGGCTATTTTGCGGGCTTTTCGAAGGGCGGAACACACACACACAAAAGTGTGACAAGGCTAAAACCGCAAGCCACACTGCTTATACATCGTACAAAAGGACAGGACGTGTTCGAAGCACGTTTTGCTTCATTTCTGTGTATGCTTCGAACATGGCGGCAGACAGTTTCTGTACGAACGATGTGACAGTACTGTCACACAGGGAAGAAAAACCTACTCAGACAGTGCCTGCGAACTGTCTTTTGTACGATCATTTTTACGCGAGAAGACTTTTTAACGTGAAACGTTCTTTGGCTATATATAGGGTGACCCAAGTCGCCAGGCTCGTTCAAAAATGGACCGTAAAAATCGAGGCCTGCACGTAGCATTGTAAACTTTTCGTCGAAGGTGCATTTCACAGGTCGTTTTTTTTTTCTTGTAAAATTACAAAGCACAGCTCTTTTTCTCTTAAAAATAGGGCCAAGAAACTTTCCAGGGTCTACGGCGGGCGGCGACGCAGACGACCAAGTCGAGTAGTGGGGTGTGTTTGGCGTTCGTATCGATAGATGGCGATACCTACTTATCGCGACGGCTCGCGACCACCGTGGTTTATTAAAATGAACATATACTCTTTGAAATATACTTTTTAAAAAAAATAAATTCGGACAATAAACGCAAAACTTAAACTAAACATAACGCGTCTGCATTACGACGGCGCTTTTGCTGCCAACGGATTTCGTCTGCGTGTCGTCTGCTTTCTTTCGCTGGTCCGCTATAACTTCGGACGCTGCCCCCGACGCCATCTATCAATTCGAACCACTGATCTCTATAACAATTGCTGGATCGCGTTTGACCAGCTCTGCCTATGGACCGGAATGCGGCCACGGTCGGCCATCTTTAGGTCGAGTTATATCATCTCTAGCCATCATAGTAATATGGCGGACAACGCAATGGCGGCAGGCTGCCATAAAATAGCCGTAGATCTAGTACACTCTACCGTGGGTGACATTTCGTGCTTGATTGAGGTTGTTCGACGAAGCAGGTTCTTGAAACACGGCGTGAACGGTAGCCTCGTCTTTGAGGACCCGGCGAAAGTTCTACGAAAGCGCAGCACCGGGGGAAAGCAGCGCAGCTCGCATCGAAAGCAGACTACGTACCGGCGTCTGCTTTCGATGCTTCTTTCGATGCGACTTTCGATGCGTGCTGTGCTGCTTTTCCCCGGTGCTGCGCGATTTCGTGAAAATTTCACCGGATCCTCAAAGACGGGCTACTGTTCACGCCGCGTTTTAAAAACATGTTTCGTCAAACAATTTCAATCAATCACGGAATATCACCCACGCTATTTTGATGGCAGCCTGCCACCACAACTGTCAAAACGCCGTCTGCCATGGATGGATGATGGTGGCTGCCAAGTGGCTTCAGCACCTGTATCTTGGCTAGAGGTGATATAACTCGACCTAAAGATGGCCGCCAGTGACCGCATTCGCGGAGCGGGCAAACGCGATCCAGCAATTGTCATTGAGATCAGTGATTCGAACGCCAAACACACCCCGCTACTGGACTTGGTCGTCTGCGTCGCCGCTTTGCCGTAGACCCTGGCAAGTTTCTTGGCCTTACTTTTTACAGAAAGAGAGTTACGTTTTAAAATTTTACGAGAAAAAACCGACCTGTGAAATACACCTTTGACGAAAAGTTTAGATTGCTACGTGCAGGCGTCGATTTTTACCGTCCATTTTAGATCGAGCCTGGTGACTTCGGTCACCCTATAGTTGCTCCGGATTCGTGAAGTTCGCGAAGCCGCATTTCCCCAAGCCGTGGCCCGTGACGTCCCATGATGCAACGCGCGCGCAGTGTTGCATTATGGGACGTCGCAGACCTACACATAAATTCAGTTTCTCTGCGCTGAACTTAGCGGGGAAGTGTAATTGGTGTATAGGTCACGTGATATCTGGTCACGTGACGTCAATTTCCCCGCTAAATTTAGCGGGAAAATTTACGTCCCGTTACTTACACGCCAATTCAGTTTTCCCGCTAAATTTAGAGGGGAAACTGACGTCACGTGACCTGATATCACGTGACCTACACGGCAATTTAGTTTCTCCTCTAAATTTGGCGGGAAAATTAATGTCGTTTGACATACACACCAATTCAGTTGCCCCGCTAAATTTAGCGGGGAAATTCACGTGACCTGATGTCACGTGATGCTAGAACATTTCACATGTGCAACAGAACTGTCCAGCGATTTGCCATACAATTGTTTTAGCTCAAAATTCGGACTAATATTATTCTTTTTTTTTTAGGGAAACATGGAACTAAACTACTGATGTACAGATATTTGGATAAACTGTAGCTCTATCGCCTCTACCCTTCGCGTTTTTCTTTTTCTTTTCTTTTTTTTTTTCGCTCGTTGGCACCGTTTTTCTCTTTTTTTTTTTTAGTTTCGAAAAGGCGAAAGGGCCCTGACGTTATCGAGTTCCCAGCTATTTTGCTCGAAGAAATTAACGGGGAAAAAAAAAGAGTGAACACAAAGGGCAAAGAAACCAGCATCGGTCGTAATGGTTTACGACGAAAGAAACAAAGGGTGGAAATTTCAAAACAAAACGTTATCGGTGACCTTTAAACAAAGGGGAAGGTGCTGTCAGCCTGTTTGCCTCGCTGATGTGGTGCCATTAATTTCGGTATTGTCTTATACATCGCTCCCGCCTGGTCCGACACGGGTTATGTTACATATTTACAGTCTCCTATAATACGAAATACCCATTTGTCGAGACAGTTTATGCAGCGGCGCTAAGCATACGTTGGTCAAACGCACTTTATTTTTAGAGAGAGAGAGATTAGAACAAAGATTCATTTATTTTTTCACCCCCAAGCAACATGGGCCAGATCGAAGCGAATTAATTATATGCGCAGCCACCGAAAACTGCCTCGTCGATTGGGTACTTCACATTATTGGAGAATGTATTATATACGAAATGCAGTGATAACGAACGCACACACGCGCGCCAACAGATACCATTAGGCAATCTGGCAATGCGGGTGTCTGAAAGGCAGTGTGAATATGCGTGGCTCGCGCCTTTTGCTCTCGCATTATGGTTCTGATTAAGCACATGCGCTGGGAAAGTTGGCGTTGATTTTTCTCCCCGACGACTACGCTTCGTGCATACGAATTCGTCGCGCCTGGGTAGTAGTCGACCCCGGAGTCTGTGATGTTTCAATAACGCGTTCAACAGAAGAATGATGGACGACGCTTAACGCGATTGTGTATTGTGCCACTTTACGAGCTACGCGAGGTATACAACAGCCTCGTTTTTTTTTTTTTTTTTAAATCGCCTTGTGCGTGTCGCCGTTTTTGTCTACGGCGATGTGAAACGCGTTGTGAGCATGAGAGGCAGCTCTAATTGTGCGGAACATGTGGAACATGAACATGCGCCGCGCATGCGTCCACTGCCCAATGATTCAGCAGGTTTGTAGTGCTGAGTCATATCCTAGCATCACTCCGCAGCCAATGAGACCGCAGAAGTAGTCACTAAGAATGCTGAAGAACGAATGTTGAAGCAGGAAGCGTGTGCAGAAGTATAGTCACGTTCTGAGTCAATAACTTTTCTTGCGTGGCGCAACTCTCTCCACTTCTGAACTCCGTCATGGCTGGCCAGGTTCTGAGCAGCAGTATACTGGATTGGAAAGATTGTGTATTTATACAGGGTTGAATCCGCGTCGCCACACCTCCGCTGTAAAATGGGCCGTAAAAACCGGTGCCGTCACGTGGCATTGAAGCTCAGACTTTCGGCGAATGTGCACTGAGCAGGTCAGTTCTACCGTGTGAAATTTCAAGGTAGTTCCCTTCCTGTAAAAGAAAAAAAAATGAGGGCACAAAGCTTGCCAATATCAAAGTTGGGTGCGTTCGTAGACGTCGGAGTTAGCGACGCCATTTACTTGTGGCGCCATCTTGCGATATGCGTAGCGAGTAGACAACAGAGTGCTTTGTCAGTTCGGGGCACCTAACGGGAGATGGCGCTACAAGTACATAGGATCGCTAACTCGGAACGCGCGCCTAACGTTCACTTTGGCAAGGCTGTTGCTCTCATTTCTGACAGGAAGAGAACTATCTTTAAATTCCACACAATAAAACGAACCTGCTCAGTGCACATTCGCTGGAAGTTAGAGCTCTCTATATGCAGGCGCCGATTTTTTCGGCTCGTTTTACGGGGGAAGGTCCGCTTGTGCCACCCAGGGCCGGCCCTATAACCATCAAGCGCCCTGTGCGAACTCTGGCCATGGCGCCCCCCCCCCCCCTCCCCCTTTTTTTTTTTATACGCCCCTATCTTCTAGGAACGAAATCACGTTGTGAGTAAACATGTGAGTGGTGGCCCAAACGAGCGTTTTGTCAGGCGTGATTCGCATTCCAAAAACGAACAGACACCATATTCAAACAAATTTTTTTTTTTTTTTAATTCAGAAGGGGGGCGCCGCGGCGTGCTGGGCGACCGCCCAGGTCACCCACCCCTAGGGCCGGCCCTGTTGCCATCCTATTCAATACATTCATCGTCCCAATATACGTCTTTGCTTGGAGCGAAGTGGAAAGAGAAAACCACGAACTGGATTTCGATACCGTTCAGACCCTGCGCCCATGCAGTCATTTTGCAGTATTGGCGGTCCTACATGTTTCTTGTGGTTTTCCCTTCTTAGGAAAGTTTTAGAGGGCTCTGATAGTATGATATCAACGTTTAAAGCTTGGTCGCGCGGTGCAAGCGGCATTCAAGGACAAGAGCTTGTGCTTGTAGTCTTCCTTTTGTTGTGCAATAATAAGTAGGTCGGCCGTCGCAGAAGATTCTCGCCACATAAGAGCGCCACAAGAAAGAATGAATTAGCAAAGCATGTTTCACCACTATTGAATGTGGTACTGATACTCTAGGGGGGTGTAGGATTGACCCGTCCTATTATTAGTAATAATTTACTTATGCTGGTTACTTGAATGCTATTACACTTTGTATTCCACCCTTTTATTAGCCTTTGACGAGCTGACAGCATCGATGCTATAATCATAATGAATATATGAACTCACTGATAATAGGGCACACTCTCGCAAATATTTGCCGCTGCGGGGAGGTCTCACTCGTATACTTGTAGCATTCTGTTAAATCGTCGTTGAATTGAACCATCTTTGAATTCCTGGCTAAGAGCATTCCGCCTAGTTAGCGCATCGCAGCGCTTGACTACAATAAATTGGTGTTACTTTCAAATCTCACTTCTTTCACTAATATTTTACCCATGAGAAGAAGGCGACCTGGAGGCGTCTAAGGGTCTGAAGGCACGTAAATTCCGGCACGGACTATATGATGTCACTTGACCTCGTGACGTCAGGAGACAAAATGCAAAATAGCATTGTCCAAACTCCGCAATAAGTGGGCGTTGGTGGTAATAAAAAAGAATCACGTTGATTATTGAATTCGACCAATCATATATTTTGCATCTGACCTTGCTGGGCGCGACTGGGCATTCAACACACAGGTCCCTCGTTTCTGCAGAAGGCGGAACTCTTAGTTATGCGATCAAAAGTTGGGCGAGAGTGCGGAATAAAAAAGTACCCGTACGCATGCAGACAATCTTTCTTCTGCTTCTTCTTCTTTATTCATAAAGGCGGTCATGGTTCCGGGAATTAATAAAAAAATCCGCTCAAGTCGCGCACGCGAGTCACTGTTTGTCGGGCGTCGTTGCTTCGTGACTCCCAGATGCTGCCAATTCAAACTGTTACCCGATCGTATGCAAATACCCGCCGGTAGCAGCCAACTTTTTTCAGTCGCGCAAAAAGAAACACACACACACGCACACGCACAAAGTTACATACAGACAGGCACACAGACGGACACACTCGCATACAGGGTACAATAACAATGTCGACGCCTCGGCCTTGAAATTAATCGAGAGCGATTGATTTTCGCGCTCCGCGGAAACGTTTTCGTTTTCCTTCCCAACCCGGAAAATAGCGCAACTCGCGGCGGCAGTCTCCGCAAGGTCGGCTCTGCGCCGGAATGCGGTAACCCTTCTGTCTGCCGCTATCTGCAGCCATCGCGCACCGCCCGACTCGAGCCGCCACACGCCGGTTCCGCCGCCGCTGCCGTATACGCGGACGTGAGCCGAAGAAACAAGTGCACCCGTTTTGAACGACCAATCGTCGGCGGGGCGGAAGTAGAGTAACAACATCGTCGCGAATTAGCATCGCGTGAATTTGTTGTGACTACCAACGAAAAAAAAAAAAATCTATATGTATATAGATGATCAAATATAATTCTCGACGAACGATTTTTTTGTTTGTTTTTGTTTTCATTCGTACGAATCCGCGATGCATTCTAGAAATGCCTACGCGTCTTCTTTTTTTGGGGGTTTTTTTTTTTAGCCGCGGAGCGCTTAAAAAGTTATTTGCGGCAATGTGGGAAACCGGCGGACCGCCTTCACCGAAAAACGAAGTCTGCGAGGTGACTGGCAGTTTAAGAAAGCCAGGGGGTGGCGCTGAAGAAACAATTACAAAGCAAGACGCGTGGTCATATTGAGTCACGCCCCGTGTTTCTTGAGTTGTAATGGCTATGGAAAAGTCGTGTTTCATCTGCCACCTCTTTACTTTCCCTTTCGTCTCGCCATCCCATCCCCAACGCACCCTTTCCAACCAGGAAGCCAGGCCACCTTTGGTTAACCTTTCTGCGTTTTTCTTATCCTGATTTTGACGTCTTCCCGTTTATATACGCTAAGAACAAATCCCTCTATTAGGCCGAATACACGGTGATGTAAACTTTCAATGTGGATTCCACCCAACCAGGATCGAATTGTGGAAGGCTTGAAGTGAGATCTATAGTTCTGAGCGTGGCGCTGCGAATTACTTTAAGTGTGCAATTGTATTTGCTGCTGGATTACAATTCGCATCGAGTGACGGTTTACCAGTAACCGCGACATAATAGATCCAGATAAGCGGATACGAGTCACTGCGCGTCTCGAAGACCAAATAAAAAATGAAATCTTTTCAGCGGGGCTCGTTGAACTGCACGGGGATTCACCGGCGTCGACGCGAACGAGCGCGGCGCTCGCAATTATTCCCGAGCGAAACTGGGGCGGACATTCCGCCAGACTTTGTTTCATCCCGAAACGGGCTGCAGCGGACGTTATACGAGCAATCCTGAGCCGAGAATGCGCCGCGCGAATTAATTCTGCTTCGGGCTTATTTTAGAGACAACCGGAAGTTCGTCAGGCCCAATCGGAGTCTCTTTTCTCTACTGGATAGATGAGGAATTTAGCCGGGGTATACCGTCTGCTAGCCTAGGGTCTGTCTCTCTATACGTGCATCAAGCAGCATAGTGATACGCGACTGCACGCCGGCATACGATGCTCGTCCACGTCGGAATGAAAGTGGGGGATTGAACCAAAGTTCTAGAAGGCATTGATTGAGCCCGCAGAATCACTGGATTCTGCAACGCAAACTTCCGCTCCAGGTGCTCCGAGCTCCGATGCACTATTAACACACCCGGCCTTCGTCTCCCCTTGCCAAGTGATCTCCTGGCTGAGCGCAGCAGAGACAGCTTTTAGAGTAGGGGTCCGCAACGCTTTGGGTCTCCCGAGAAGCTTCGAGAGTCGCACTGCGCAGGCGTAGAGGCTCTCACACCTGTGGATTGGCGGAGGGGGGGGGGGGGGGGGGGGGCTGGGGGCTGGGGGCTGGGGCTGGGGCTGGGGCTGGCTGCTGGCTGGTAGGGACTGCCTCGGTTCATAATTGGGGGTACAAACAGAGCATTGCACGCGCTCCTGAACACACTGATTGGCTCCCGTTGCTCGTCTACGAACGAAGTATTTCACGGACACTTCCTTCTTCCTTCTGTTGGAAGGAAGTGCACGTACAAAATTTTACGCCGGAGGCCCCCAAAAACGTATAAAATAAATTACGATAGGGGAGACTTTAGGGCGGAATTAGAGACAATTACATCAATATGTCTCGTAAAAGTCCCGTTTGTAGACAACTTTAAGCGAGGTTTCGGAATAATCTGCTACGTCTTATCTAGACGTGTGCGAATAACGGCTGGAATCGAATATCGCACTGTCATGCCTAAAGACCTTTGCAAACATCGCCTCCTGCGCGCTGCTCTTTTTTTTTATTTGTCTGCTGGGCTGTGGAATGCTTTCTGAGCATGCGCTGTAGCTCTGCAGCTCTGCGATATATCAGACGCTGCGCATGCGTCCACAGCTCAGTGACTCGGCATTTTTCGCCCGGGTGATAAGCGATGGAAAAATCTATAGACCGGGCACGCGGCCCTGACGTCACGCAGCTGCGGTGGCGCTGTCGACGGCACTGAGCATGCGCAGACGCTTCACTTCACGCGAATTCGGTTTCTGCGCACGCGCAGTGCCCACACCTGGTGTGGGCAAAAGCGGGTTTGTTTGTAAACAGCGTGTCGGTCTATAGCTTTAACGCTATTAAGGAAACCGGTTGTCGTCGCTTTCTTCTCTTACAATATATCCTTTTCAAAAGTCCGCGCCCCCTCATGTCCCCGCCGTTGCTCGGCCACGAACTCTGAGCATCTATTGGGCACGAGTGTGACGTCAGCGTTCGACGAGGACTCAGATCCAATCACGCGCTTCGTGCCCAAGAAATGGCGACCGCCAATGTTGCTCGATGGACTTATGAAAAGAGTCTATGCGGAGCGCAAGTTCGTCTGCCTCTTGCGCAGGGGTTGCGATGATGTCAGAGCGCCAAGCTCTTAATGGGCGCGTTAAGTCTGTGCTCCGGAGCGCGAGAGTTTGGCGCTCCTTTCACTAAACTGACAGGAGCGCCACCGGAGACTGACACTCGAGCGCGCTCCTCGTGCACCCAGAATTTTTCGGAGCGCGAGTGACACATCACGTAAACAAACAAGATGGCTACGCTGCTGTTGAGACCATCGAGACGAAAGGCGTAGCCGGACCGCTGACCCCTTTTCACTTGATTAGTGCTTAATCCAGCAGGTAAAAACGATTTGATTTGAAAGCCAAGACAGCAACTATTGTTCCGAAAAAGGTTTGTTCGTGCATCTCGCCTGAAAAAGAGATTCATCTATCAAGCGGAAGCGTGCCGATAGCTGCAGCGACAGACATTCGGACCGCTCTGCCCCTTTTGTAATGCTTAGTCCAGCGAATAAAGATAGTTGGATTTGAAAGCCGAAACATCAGTGAGCGTTGAGGAAAAGTTTTGTTCGTACGTCTTGCCTGAAAACGAATTGATCTATCGGACGAGCGTGCCGGTAGCTCGGCGACAGAAAAGTTGTGACGAAAAGATAGACCGCCGCCCTGCTTAGAATGCTTAGCCCAGCCGCAGCGAATAAAGATATTTAGATTGGAAAGCCGAAACATCAGTTAGCGTTGTGGGAAGGGTTGGGTCATGCATACCGCTTAAAAACGAATTGACGTGCTATCGGACGACGGTGTGCCGGTATCGGCGTAGCTTCCGTCTGGCGCTGCGAGACGCAACCACGGAATCTCTGACAAATTTGAGGGTTTCCTGCGTCGAATAGTGGGTTCAAGAATGTTGTCTTTAATTCAAATCGGAACAGCATGCATGGTCAATAAATAGATCGGCCAGTGACTTTCGACATATGTGCACGAAGCGAGTCTTCAAACCTTTCAGGAATATTAAAACGTTCGTAGAAACTTCATAACGTCACCGTCTCTTTTGCTTTAGACTCTACCGCTTTAACGGGCCTAATTAATTTATCTTCGAAATAATTTCGGTTTCTGCCGCACGTATCCAGGAGAAGCCGGGTTCATCATAAGTTCATAACCGTGCGGTAGGAAGAAGCTCGTGGGGCTCGTCGATAGTCTCGGGGCGTGTTCCAAAATTCACTCGATCTCACTCTAGGGTAAAGGTTCCGAACCTTAGCGTTCAAAAACCTACCCGCATCCAGCGTTCCTCTGTTTTTCTTGTCACGTGACATAATCCGCCAGGGTAACTCGGATTCGTTAAAGTAGATTTGGAACGCACCTCGGTGTGTCGCGCTCCTGTACGCCATGCGCCGTTTAGTTCCTGCGCTCGGAGTATGAAACTCGGAGTGTCGGAGTAGGAGTAAAGGAGCGCCGACTTAACGCGCCCAATACTAACAAAAATTGTCAGATGAAGCATTTTTTTTCCCACTATGGAAAGGTTCAGCCATAAAAGAGAACACGACTCTTTATATTTTAGAATATTTTTTGCCCGATCCGTTTCGTTTAAAATCCAAATTCCAAAGAATTAACCGGTAATTTGCCGTTTCAGTGCTGCTGCCAGCTTACACATGGTACCAAGGTGATAGAGACACACGAGGCACGAATTGTGGGACCGCACTCGGTCACTGGGAGAAGCGAGCGATCGCCACACCTTCCCATCTATCCCAGCATCCTTTCAAAAAGCTGCAGCGCACCTTCCTCATCCGGCGCTTTCGAGCTCGTTTTCAACCGCTGTCCCACGCCATTACGGCGGCGCTGATGAACCGACGCATACGAGTGCCTGCACGTTTGTGCGGAAACAATGGATCCTTTGTTTTCGGTCTTCACACCCACACCGCGTGCGGGCTTCGGTGATTTCTGCGAACCATGCACACAACGAATCTGCTCTCCCGGTTCTCTCGAAGCTGTTCAGGTGTTCTCATTGTCTCGAGAGCACATTCAATCTGTGGTTCGAAGCCACGAAACGATCGTTTTATCACGGTTAACTAGCACGCGGATTAAACTGCTTGTCGACCACACTCTCGTGTTCTAATCTAAAATACGCTACCTCTGTTCCGCCTCCTAACAGACAACAACGCCACTTTGTGTAAAGCTTTCGAACTAGTCTTTCTCAGATATCACGCGTAGGCCCGGGGCGGATGCGGGTGTTTCCAGAGGGAGGGGTTGGCGCACCGGAAGTTAGAGAAAACATCCCCTAGGTCGTTTTCCACGCACAAAATTTTACACGTGCGGAATTCAAGCCCCGGGGTGGGGGGGCGTGTTTGTAAACGGTGAGCGGCCCGCGGCATGGCACATGCATGGCAACGCAGCTCGCTCCGGAATGGCTGTGCCTCGATGACCGCCGCAGGCTGTCGCCGCAATACGGCGTGAGCAGGGCGTTATGTTAAAACGCGCCCCACTCATATACCCGAAACGCCCACCTTTTTTTTTTTTTTTTTATGAGAAGTTTGCCATTTGCCGCACCTTGGTGAATAAGCTGTTCGAGCGTGACGAGTCACTTTATTCGGAATCCGTTGAAGGCAGCCTGATAAGCGATCCCCGAAGCATTTTGGCTGTTCGCGAAACAGCATGTCAGAAAAAAGAACGGAGAAATCACCTTATATCCAAATTCTGTTTATCATTCTTCAGTAAAGAGGATGCAAATAATTTTGCGAGTCACTTTAGCTCCTTTTTTCTTTGAATTCACCGACAAATGAAAATGAAAGAGAGAGAGAGAGAGGAGAACTAGAGAAAATGAATTAAGGTAGTGGAGACATTGCCAGCCTTAGAAACGATGAAAATGTTTATTCGATAATTAACTACCTAGATTTCTTTTCCTTTCGCGATATCAGTGATGATGAAGATTACTAGCGATTAGGAGCCTAAGCGGTCTTCTGGCAGCGACATTATCGCGAGTTTTATTATCGAAGGTGCATCTTTCATCTATAGTCTCTGGTATTTTTCCCCAGCAATGGGAAGAAGCGATTGTAGTACCAATATTTAAAGTGGGAGACGCTTCTCAGGTGAATAACTACCGGCTGGTGTTTCTTCTTTGTGGGTTGTCGAAGATTTTTTTGAAATCGTAGTATATAGGCGAATGCCGTTTTATCTCCAGCAAAAGATAAATTGATCCAAGATGGAATTGTAAAAGAAAGGTCAGTTGAAACCAACCTTTGTACTTTTTTTTATTACTCGTCCAGGGTATTTTTTGAACAAGGTCAACTTGAGACCATGTACTTCGATGTGTCGAAGGCGTTCTATACGATAAATCATTTTTTTTTATTATTCTCGAAACTTCAGTTGTATGGCCTATGCCCCCCAGTATATTACCTGGTTTAAATCATATTTATCTTCAAGTCAAAATGCGGTTCGCATTTCGGATACAATTTCTGATCATTACACTTCAATATCAGGTGTTCCACGGGATTCCATTCTAGGGCATCTTTTTTTTTTCTGATTTTTAAAATTGATATTGTTTTCGCTGTTAGAAGTGATAATATTATTTTGCTTACCGATGATATCGAGCTTTATTTATCGGTTCGTGGCTCTGACGATTGTTTACGGCTCAGAGAGATGTTAATCGTGCGTCAATGTGGTGGCCCAAGCAATCTTATTTCTTAACCCGCAGAAAACTAAAATTATTTCCTTGTCTAGGAAGCGTGATCAGATTGACTTTCGTTATACTCTTCCCGGAGAAACCATGATTCAGCGTGTATCTACATTGCTGTTTTGTCTGCTATTTTCTCTACATTGCTATCTACATCTGCTATTTCGTACGTTCAAGACTTGAATTTAGTTCCTTGGTATGGAACTTTTTAACTCCCAATCTGAGCACCGAAATTGAACGCGTTCAGAAGCGTCCGGTGCGAATCGTCTATGACAGATACTGCAATAGTCGTTGCTATTATAGCTATGATTCAATTTTGAAGTATCTTGACTTAGAAGAGCTATCGAAGCAACGAGTCAATCGCGATGTGTTGTTTTTATACAAAGTCAATACTGGAAAAATCTATAGTATTTCACCGGTATCGTCTGTGAACTTCCATGTCCCTATTCGGAACGGTAGGTGTATCTCGCCATTTTACCCGAACATCCTACGTCACGCTCCATTCACGTCTAGAATTCAGTAGCCTTATAAATGTAATTTCTGACCCCGATATAGTCATATCTATAGATAATATTTTTGGAAAAGTAAAATATCGGTATCATTTGATGTTTTGTTTTGCTTGCTTCCGTGCTCTTGTTTTGTTTTTTTGTTTTCGATTACAAGTTTATAATTTCCGCGATAGCACTTCGATGAACTTGTACCTATAACCTTGTTTTTATAGTGATGCTTATACTGCGTTGATGGATATGCACTGTATAGTCTTGTTCTTGATAGTAATGCATATACTGTTTGAGGGCAAAAATGTTGTGTACTAATGTATTCGGTCAATGCTATTGGCTTCTATTTGTGTTTGAAGTGTTCCAATAAGAAGGCTTCTATGGCTCTTTTTGGACACTACCAGAAAATAAAGTATTATTATTATTATTATTATTATGCGCCAAGAAAAGGCAGATTGGGTGTTCTTTTTTAAAACAGTCTTCAGTGTCAGTGACTGTCTTGGTTTGCTAAGAAACATATAATTCAGAGTCCCACACACGGAGACGCGATCGCCGATGCCGTTTTATGTATACATAAAAAGGCATCGGCGATTTATGTACACGCCGCAACTCAGGGAATCATGATCCACTGTCTCGTATGGCGAACACATGCAATAGTCATGCCAGTGACCTAGATATCTTTAGTGGATACAAATAAGGCGTTCTAAATTCTCTTCGTGCGCTATATGGGCCTAAACAAGTATGCTGTGTTCTTTGTCTCGCTTTCGATGTTCATTCATATCGTGCTGATTATGACGATGTGTTCTCACCTCTCCGCTTACCAGGCTGACTGTTCAGCTTGCGCCTTGTTATTGTGCAAGTGACGTATTTGTCAAGCTGGGTTTCAGTACTGCCGTTGCTTCGATTGTTGTGCGATCATTTTAAATGTAGTGTGTAGCGTGTTTTTCTTTTTTGTTTGTGTGTGTGTGTGTGTGCCAGTACCAATACCGAAATGTTCGTTCCTGGGCACCGAATAAACCTTATTCTTGATTATTGTTGATTGTTTGTTTGATTGATTGATTGATTGTTATTATTATAACTCACCTCCACAGGCCGCATTAGTTTATATTTCCGGGCTTTTTTTAGAAAATACCTGTTCGAATTAAAATGAAATACCCTGTATGTGATTCTTCAAGTCATGGGATAGACGAAACGGCGCTATAAAAATTAGAGCTCTACAGTTTTATACAAAAAAAAATCTCTAAAGGTGTCACCTGCCGAAATGCGTCAAAAACTTCATTTGAGTTTACAACGAATTTGGCCTTTATTTACTAACTGTTGAGTTCTTTTACAACGCTAATATTTTTGTATATCTTCAAAACGATTACAGACTATTTTTAGAAAGAAACAACTAATTTTGAAATTTTACAGTTTATGTTTTACAAAATCGAGAAATTGCCACTCCGAGCAATTTCGCTTCAATTTTAAATTGCTGTAGAAACTGAACCGTTAAAAAATATGACATGAAAACACCATCGATCTCACTTTATTATTTCAATTTTCATTCAACTTTATTGAACTCCACACATTTTATTTAACTTCACAAACTATCTGATTATACGTATATTGTTAGTGTGTGTGCGTGCTAAATTAGTAATATCCTGTTCCAAATTTGCTAAAAAATGTAAAATTTTTAGAATTTTAATTTATATTCTTTTTAAAAAGGGATTTTTTAGCTTTTCTGTTAAATTTTTGTGTCAGCTGCCCATGACGTTAACATTCGCCGGATATAAATATTGGCTGACTTTATTTTGTTGTATTGTTGAGACAACCACTTAAATAAGCTTCTTTTCTGTTCGAAACTTGTAATTAAAGAGCCTGATTTTTCGAGGTATTTGAGGTTCTCGAAAACGCTAGAGTTTCATTTTTGTTTTTACATGTTTTTCACTCGTGGATTTCTCATAAGGTACAGGATCCCGGCATATAAATATAGGTTGACTTTTGCGTCGTATTTTCGAGACAGCCAGTTACATAAGACGCCTTTTGACTCGACTTGCAATCTTCTCCGGAATGCTGGCTTCACCGCAACGTAGTTGGCGGGCTAAAGATTTTTTGCAAAATCTACGTCACGCTTGGAAGAGTGACGTAATTGTTTACATCACGTCGCCACTATATCGGCAACGTGGCCTTGGGTGGTGCGTCAACAACACAAGCGACGACGTGACCGAAACAGCTACACGTCGCTCTTGTAAGCGGCATTGTGGGTAAGGTTGCAACGTCCTTTTTGAGCGAAATTTTTAAATCGGGCTAAAAAGCGCGAACACTGATCAACTAATATCTAAAAAAAAACAAAAAAACTTGCACATGTTTGCATATTACGAAGACGGTCCGATAAGTACTTAGCCTCACCACCCGATGGCGCCACTATCGCAAGACAAATTTACTATCGTGTAGTACATTCTCGTAGACGGCTACTATCGAAATTTCAACCGAATCGGACTCGTAGTTTTGTTTCGACCGCATATGGAAGCGGTCGTGTCCGCGAATTTTAGAAAAATAGAAAAAGAGAAATAACGCTCGGTGATTCGATTATTGTTTTTGGAAGGGAAGTCGCGCAGTGAAATCAAAGAGCGCTTGGATGCTGTGTACGGTCACTCTTCTCCTTCGATGGCGATTGTCAAAAATTGTTTTAACGAGTTTCAACGTGGTCGTACGTCGGTTTTTGATGAGTCACGCCCAGGTGCCCCGAAAACGGCTACTACGGAGGATAATGCGACAAAAATCCACGATCTCGTATTGGCAGACCGCCGATTGAAGGTGCGCTAGATAGCTCAGACAGTAGGCATCTCAAAAGACCGCGTGGGTCATGTCCTGCATGAAATTTTGGGCATGAGAAAGCTGTCGGCGCGATGGGTGCCGAGTTTGCTCACTCCGGACAACAAGCGCAACCGTGAGACCACTTCAGAGGAGTATTTGACGCTGTTTAAGCGCAATCCGAAAGAGTTTCTGCGTCGTTTCGTGACCGTCGACGAAACATGGATCCACTGGTACACATCAGAGACCAAGGCACAGTGGAAACAGTGGACTTCACCCGGCGAACCTGCTCCGAAGAAGGCGAAGACTGTCCTATCGGCCGGAAAGGTGAGGGCCAGCGTTTTCTGGGATTCACAAGGTGTGATCTACATCGACTACCTGGAGAAGGGCAAAACGGTCACAGGACTGCACTATGCCGAATTATTAGGCCGATTCGACACCAAACTGCAGAAAAAACGGCCCCATTTGGCGAAGAAAAAAGTGCTCTTCCACCGTGAGAACGCACCCGTTCACACCTCCGCCCTCGCCACGGCCAAATTCGTCGAATTGGGCTACGATGTTCTTGACTCTTAGAAAACAGTTTGTTAGTATTGATGGGCATGATTCGATGCTACTAGAAGTTTACTCGGGAGTCCCACAGGGATCTGTACTCGGACCCTTGTTGTTTTTAATTTTTATAAATGACGTCCTTCGTGACATTACTGTAAAAGCAAGGCTCTTCGCTGATGATTGCATCTTATATAATTATATAAACGATGACAGTGATTCCATCGAGTTGAACGGTTGTTTACAAAAAATTAGCAAGTGGTGTGAAAGCTGGCAGATGTCTTTAAACCTGGAAAAGACTGTTTGCATGCCAATTACACATAAGAAAACTCCTGCGGTGCATAACTACCACTTAAACGGAAAACCTTTGTCTAGAGTAAACGAATTTAAATACTTAGGGGTAACAATAACCAGCGATCTTCGATGGGACAATCACATTAATAATATAATTAAGAAAGCTACAGGTAAACTTTGGTCATTAAGAAGGCCGTTAAAAAGGGCCATTCCGGAAACTAAACTGTTAGCTTTTAAAATGATGATAAGACCAAGTATAGAATATGCCAGTGAAGTGTGGGACCCGTACACAAAGAAATTGGTATTAAAATTAGAGAAGATTCAGAAATTGGCGTTGCGCTTTATTTTCTCGAAGTATAGGAGGCTAGATTCACCCACGGAACTGTATTGCAGGGCAGGAATCAATTTACTGGAAGAGAGGCGGAGGAACAAACGCTTGAAAATGCTTTACTTGATTTTAAACGGGACGCTTCTGCTGGACAAAGATAGATTGATAAGACACCATACCTCTCGAATTAAGCGAAACTAGAACACTTGAAGAATATCGTTACGCCAAAAATTGCTTTAAAAATTCATATTTACCCCAAACGATAAAGGAGTGGAATGCGCTGCCAGAAAGCACTGTTGCAGCCAATACCGTTTCTGAATTTATGAGAGGTCTGCAAAAGTTATTGTAAAATTATGTATTTAAATCTGTTGCTCACAGTGCTTTGTGTATTTCTTTTTTGTAAGTGTGTTCCATTGTGTTTGATAATATAACCGTAGAGTACGCTGGTAATGTATGTTGTACACCATGTTCTGCGAGGCTATTTTATGTTCACTTTTGTGGCTCATCGCTATCATGGTCCCCGTTGTGAGGACTAATAATATTGTCAAAAAAAAAAAAAAAAACTGCTGCCCCATCCACCGTATTCTCCAGATTTGGCCCCAAGCGACTTCTTTTTGTTTCCAAACTTGAAAAAGTAACTCGCCGGGCAGAAATTTGAGTCCAATGAAGAGGTCATCGCCGCCTACGGAAGCCTACTTTGCAGACCTCGAGAAAACGTATTTTTCAGATGGGTTAAAGAAGTTGGAGCATTGCTGGGTCAAGTGTATCGAACTAAAAGGAGACTATATTGAAAAATAAATCACCACTTTTCCAAAATTTTCGTTTTTCTTTTGTAGGCTAAGTACTTATTGGACCACCCTCGTATTTTCGTTCGTCTGGCCTTTTATCGCGACTTCTCCTACTTTCTCGCTTTCACTCTCATCCAATGCAACGCGTCGCTGGATTCACGTTAGGTAAAATAAACGAAATTAAATGTTCGGGATACGCGCAAAAGAAGTTCGGGAAAGAGGGTGATTCCTCCCCTCCCCCCCCCCCCCTCCCCAACCGCTTGCGTTCCACTCTCATCCTTGTGCTTTCGATAACACTGCGCAAGACTACAGGCTGCTGCGGGTAAAAGATTAAAAAAAGCGGGACCAACTCCTCTCACAAAATCCACCACTCTTTTCATTTTAGCAGAGCTAACACTAAGAGGAAGACTTCAGTCCATATGAACGTGTCTTTTTTACGGCGGAGCTGTTAAGGGCTAGTTTCCCCAGTATCTTGTCCGCGGGCAAACAAATGTCGACACAAAACGCCGGACAGCTACCGCCATCTATGAGCGACGGCGGCAACCTTTCCAGCCTTTCCACTCTGGCTTGCTGACTTGAGGTGTTTATTGGGGTCTGATGGAAAGGCTAAAAGTTTTTTTTTTTTTACCTGTATCTTTTTTTTCGTGTTTTTCTGCTATACTGCGGTCCAATGGCCGCAGACACTACGATCCCAAAGAGACGTTCAAGCAGCGCCAAAAAGTGTCACCGAGTGGGCTAGCGCACACCAGCTCGGAGCACGTGGAGCGAAAGCTCGCGCTGCAGAACCCAGGGATCCTGGGCTCAATCCAGGAACGTAGCCAGGGGGAAGGGGCCCGTGGGGCCCGCCCCCCCCCCTCCCCCCCCCCCGAAATGTTCCATTTTGCTGGGGCCTCCTCTCCCCCCTCCTCCTCATACAGCATTTTGTCATAAGCGAACCCCCCCCCCCCCCAAAAAAAAAAACAAAAAAAAAAAACAATCCTGGCTATGTGCTTGGTTCAATGATCAATCCCCACCCCTGCCCGTTTCGATCTGGATGAGCATCGTACCGGCGTGCGGTCGTGTATCACTACCGCGTGGTGCACGTTAAAGACGCCAGGCTAGCGACTGTACTGCATTGGCTAAATTTCTCATCTACAGCGGAGGGACAAGTCGCCCGTTGAGGCAGAAAAAGTTCAGGTTGTATAAACACACACTCTAAGAAATGCCTGAGCGTCTACTTATCCGCAAAACACTCAAGGAGCCAATCTCCGCGATCTACAAAATCAGCGAATTATGAGGCGGAACATCCGTCTAGACCTTAAAATAGAGTCTGCGCTGTGGCATTACGCAATGCAAAGCATGACGCTTTGCATTGCGTAATGCCACAGCGCAGACTTCATTTATAGGTCTAAACGGATGTCCGCCTCATCATTCGCTGAGCTGATTTCGTAGGTCGCAGAGATTGGCTCTTCGAGTGTTTTGTGGGTAAGTAGACGCGCAGGCATTTCCTGGAATGGACACACACCAATTCTTTCTTTTTTTTTTTTTAAGTGTCATGGCATTTGTTGTTTTCGAGGGTACCACCGACTTAACCTATCAGGCACAGTAAATGCGTCACGATCCTTTCTTTCCGTGCTTAGTTTAGCCGGCGATAGGAAAGGCACAAAGGAGCGTTGTGACGAAGCACATTTGTTGCCGATCGAATGGTTCTATCGTAGTGTCGGCCGCGGTAGGACCTAGAGGGCAACGGAGTCTGGTGTCGCGTACCTTATGGATTCGATGCGCATTAAGACTCACGAGCGTTCTGGTTTAATCGTGGCCTTGCCAACCTCCGCACCTCGTGACTCACTTCATTGTCTTCTCTCACTATATGCGCGGGACGCGAGATCTTCCCTTCGAAGCATCGATGTCCATAAGGTGTCGGCGGTTTAGAAGCCCCTCCACTTCGGGTGACCGCCGCGTCGTTGCCCGAAGATGCAAGCTGGTGGTTCGTCGTCTGTTACAGGGGTCCTGGCGCGCTCTTTGCGTATGTCTGGTCGTACGGCGTAAAGCACCATGTTCAGTTTGTATTACGTATGACCGTGGTTCGCTGGACGGCTGTAACCCCACACGTTCATACGTGGCGCCCGCATGCGTCCAAACCGTCCTTCTAGGAGCCAGTTCGGCTCCGTTTTGTGCCTTGTGGCGCTCGTTGAAGTGGCTCGCCCCTTAGGCCTTCACCATTTCGTGAAGTTTCCGGTGTTGAGCGACGTAGTTCCCATTGGGTTTGAGAAGTTGCGGTGACGAACGAACTGTAGACCTTAGGCCGCTGTCCCATCGGAAGTTCCGCCAGTGAATATCCCTCTTCTCCTGGCGTAGACCCATGAGCCAGAAGGGCTTGTGCGGGATCTTTAGACTTCTTGAGTAAGATCCTTGCGCTCTAAACTGCCCTCGCTCCGCCTCGCCGTTGCTTTGAGAGTAATAGGGACTCGAAGTGACGTGTCAAATTTTGAATTCGTGCGTGAACCTCTTGAAATCGTTGGATTCTAACTGGGGTCCACCATCACAACGAATCATATCCGTAATCCCAAATCGAGCAAATATTTCCCTGAGCGCTTCGATGACATCCTTTGATGTCGTCTTGCGAAGCTCCTTCAGTTTGAAAAAAATTGAAAAAGTAGTCAATGACTACCAAGTAGCTCTCTCCATCTAGCATAAAGTGATCCATGCCAATTTCTTGCCACGGACGCTCCGGCACAGGTGTTTGAAGCAATGGCTCCGCACCTGGTCGACGGAACTCCTGGCAGGTGGAGCACATTTTTATGTAGTCTTGAATTTGTTGACTGATACCCGGCCACCACACGAAGCCCCCTGCCCTGGCTCTGCATCGCACGATGCCCTGATCCCCACTGTGTAGGCGTTCGAGAATATCTAGCCGTTACACGGGTGGAATGGCAAGCCGGTTATTTATCACTAGAAACCCTTGAACTGTGGTTAGTTCCGAGGCCACGCTGCCATACTGCCTAACTTTTGGTGGCAAATTAATCAGCACTAGCCACTGGCTTTGGCAATAAAGCATGATCTGTCCCGGAGTCACATCCTTGTTGAGTTCTGGCCTGAGTTTGTCGAGGAGCTGACAGGATGATGGCAGGAGTTCCACTGCTAGGAGTTCAAACTTCTTTACATACGTCTCCTCCTTTCCTGGATGACTTGCTCGTAATGAGGGAAGCTTTCGCGAGAGTAGTCGGCGGTGTGCATCTCTTTTCCTGGTTTGTGAGATATCGTAAATTCGTACTCCAGGATCATCATCCGCAAGCGTTGCAAACGTGGCGTCACATGTCTAGTCGTTTCGTTGAAAACAGCGGTACCAGCGGTGTATGGTCTCTTTCAACATAAAACATCAGAACCCGCAAGTACATTCGGGGGTACTCGCACGCCCATGTTAGAGCGAGGGCTTCCTTTTCAACTTGAGCATACTTCTTGCTCCGCTTCCGTCATGGCTTGAGAGGCGTAGGTCACAGGCAGTCTTCTACCTTCGCGGTCTTCTTGGTGCAGTACGGCCCCGAGTCTGTACGATGATGCGTCTGAAGAAAGGGTGATGCTCGCTTGGGGGACATAGTAGGCGAGGACTGGAGTCGTACACAGGTTGGCCTTGATCCGTTGAAAGGCGGACTCATGCTGTTCACCCCAGCACCAACTTACGTGGCTATGTAATATACCCCTCAGCGGCCTTGTCTTCTGTGCCATCATATAAAGGAATTTGGCCAAATTATTGACCATTCCGAGAAAAGATCGTAGCCCCTTCAGGTTCTCGGTCGCCAGCATTCTGATGACAGCGGCTGTCTTCTCTGGGTCAGCCGTGATGCCTATGCTGCCCGGGATGTGCCCCAATGGCTTGATTCTGTTCGTCACGAACTCACATTTCTTTCTGTTCAAGCTCAAGCCAGCATTACATAGACACTTGAGCACCTGCTTGAGGGTTCCTGTCAATCTCTTGCTTGTTAGTCCCGTACACCAGTGTGTCACTCAGTCTTCATTGTTCCAAGATGGCCTTCGAGAAACGACTCGTAATATTTCGGACACTGGCTGCTGGTGGTGCTGACCTCGTGCAAAAATGAAAGCACGCTGAGGGCTTGGATGGCTGGGCGTCAGAGTAGCGCGTATTGGAGCCATTCAGCAATACAGACACTCTGCTTGGTCGTCCAGTTGTTCCGCTGGATGCTCGTGATGACTTGCCCAAGGGCGTGGAGGTGTGTTTACCCGGCCGTGAGAAGTTTCTCGTTGGCAACACTCAGGACATCCATGATTTGCTCACCGTATTCCGTGGCTGAAATCACAGAGACGTCTGCACCGGTGTCGACCTTGAAAGTCACTGTCTTTTGGCCAACTCTGGCCCTGATTGTCCATCGTTGGTCGTTCATTGAATGGCATACCTGTCCCACGAATAACTCTTCCACGGCGAACTTCCTTTGCTTCCCATGGTTGCTTGAGCTTCCGTGTCTTGGGCGGTCTTGGGCCACGCAAACTGATTAGAAATGGCTTATTTTCTTACATCCGTTGCATTTCTTCCCATTTGCCAGGCATTGCGCCCTGCTGTCAGACCATCTGCGGGACCATGAAGTCTCAGAAGTAGCGCTTGGCGTTTCTGCTATGTGTTGGGTTTGGACGGCCACCTTGCCTGTTCCCAAACATCGTCCACAACAGCATGTTCTTCTTCTAGTCACGTAGTTAATTTTGTTGACGTTTGACCACTTCCGAATCGTGAGCAACTGAAGTGGCCTTCTGAAGCGTGAGTTTTGCGTCAAGTTGCAGCTTTTCGCTTAATTTCTTGTCTAGAAGGCCCACGACTAGCCGGTTCCTGATTATGTCTTCACTTAGGTCATCGTAGTCACAGGTGTCTGCCATCTTGTGTAAGTCAGTTATGAACAACTCTGCCGTCTCATGAGCCTCTTGTTTTCGCATGTTAAACTTCGCCCTTTTAAAGGTGACGTTTGTATGGGGACAGACTGCTGCGTAGACGTTAACCTTATCTCTTGTCAGCTTCAGTGAAAAGAGCATGTCTTCTGCTTCCCGTTTCAAAGCGTAAAGAAAAGTGTTCATATGGGTGGCTTGGTCTCGGAGATGGAGTCCGGAGATGAAACGATAATTCCCCCATCGTGCGATATACCTCCTCCAATTGTTTGGGTCTCTAAAGCCAAGCTTCTCAGGAAGTTCCACTCCGAACGAGTTGAAGAACGGAGTCGCTCCCGATGGTGCCGTTCCATCTCCCGCTTGACAAGGCCCAGACTGGTTCTGTGACATCGCCACCCGTCCGGAGGCGTCTTCGAGGTCTCGTGATCCATCACTTCAGAGCTGCCACCATGTCGCGTACCCCGCGAGCGGGCCTTATATCGACCAACTCATTGTTTACAAACAAGCCCGCGTTTGCCCACCAGGCGAGGGCACTGCGCGCGCGCAGAAACCAGATTCGGCCTAGGCAAATCAGCTGCCCATGCCCAGTGCCGACAGCAGCGCCACCGCAGCGGCGTGACGTCAGAGAGTTGAGTTGGTCTATAGGGTGACTGAAATAACAAAGCTCGATCTAAAAAGGGCCGTAAAAATCGGCGCCTGAACGTAGTAATCTAAATTTTTCATCAAACGTATATTGCACAGGTCCTTCCTTTTTTTCTTATAAAATTACAAAGCGTAGTTCTTTTTCTGTAAAAAAAATAAAAGGACCAAAACACTTGCCAGGGTCAACCGCGGACTGCGACGCAGACGACTGAGTCGAGCGGCGGGGCGCGTTTGGTGCATGTATTGATAAATGACGCTACCTCTCTATCAAGACTGCTCGCGACGACCGTTATCTACTAAAATGAACAAAATATTTTTGTATTACATCTTTGGTTTAAAAAATAAATACAGACAATAAAAACAAAACTTGAAGTTAACAAAAAAAAAAAAAGAAAACGCTGTTGCATAACGACGGCGTTTTTTGCTGCCGACGAATTTCGTCCGCGTGTCGTTTGCTTTGTTTCGCTGGTCGGCGACACCTTCCGACGCTGCTCCCGACGCGCTCTATCAGTACGTGCGCCAAACTCGCTCCTCCAATCGACTTGGCCGTCTGTGTCGCCGCCCGCCGTTGACCCTGGCAAGTTGTTTGGCCCTATTTCTTACGGAAAGGGAGCTTCGCTTCGTAATTTTACAAGAAACATCTGACCTGTGAAATACACCTTTGACGAAAAATTGAGAGTGCTACGTGCAGGCACCGATTTTTACGACCCTTTTTAGAGCGAACCTGGCTATTTCAGTCACTTTATAGACCTTTTCCGCATAACCTCAAACCAGCCAGTAACTGACGTACCCTCGACCTGGTGCATGTTTTTATTGCCCGCTGACACAGTGTATGCAACCGCCAAGGGTATGGGCGAAAAGGCTTAAAAACGGACGTCGTGCATGAGTTAGTTCAGAGTGCTCCTTTTTACCGTGCTGCAATGGACCTTTTGTAGAAATACGCGGTGCGCATCCGCGGAGTATTTCATGCGCCTGGGTTCGAGAGTATCTACAGGGTGGAACAAGGAGACGGCAGGCTCTTTAAATCGACCGGAAAATTCGGTTTCTTAACCTATCGCGCTACGACTTTGTGCAGCGTTGTCCACAGATGGTGCATTTTTTTTGTAAAATTTCCAAAGAACGAACTTACCTGAGGAAAAAGTAAAAAAAGAAAAAGGCTTAGCTCCTATGGAAACACAGCGACGCCACCGGTCTTCAAACAACACGGCGCCGTTTCGCACGGGAGACAAGAGATGGCGCAAGCGGTCGCGACGCCAACTGCCGCCAACGAACGAGCAGACGCCGAGAGCCGGCGTATTTAGCAGACAAGGAACTGCAGCTGCTTGTTGTTACCGCGCCTGTTTTTGTTTCTGCGACTGTCGCCGCCTGCGGAACGCGCGCCGCTTTTGAGTCGAAAAGATTGTCTGCTAAAGGCGCTGGCGCGCCGTATGCTCGTTCGTTGGCGGCGTTCGTTGCGCCACCTCTTGTGTCCCGTGGGAAACGGCGCCGTGCTCTTTGAAGACCGGTGACGTCGCTGCGTTTCCATAGGAGCTAAGCCTTTTTCTTTCTTTACTTTTTCCTCAGGTAAGTTCGCTCTTTGAAAATTTTACAAAAAAAATGCACCATCTGTGGGCAACGCTGCACAAAGTCGTAGCGCGATAGGTTAAGAAACCGAATTTTCCGGTCGATTTAAAGAGCCTGCCGTCTCCTTGTTCCACCCTGTAGTTCCAAACAATCCGCCATCTTGCATTTCTCGCCTTTGAGCGGTTTCGTTGTGTCGACCTCGGGGCGGAAGATTACGCACGATGGGGTCAAAGGTGAGCTTGGGGGAGCCGTATCTATAGGTCACATCGCCTCAATGGGTGAACAGGATGTAGCTGACGTTTTGGGTGTGGAACGGGTGGGAGAGGCCTTGGGCGCGCGTTGTTTTCCAGTCACCTAGTCTCGAACCGATTCGCGTGTCTAGGTGGCAGCACATATTCGCCAAGAGGTCCATTTCCGAAAATCTACGGTTGTCGGGCTACCACTGCGTGGTCGTCAGATGGATAAATAATTTTAAAAAGCATAAGAACAATAGCAGAAAGTGTGCCATGAGCACAAGAAGCTGCAGCGTGAGTGAGGTTGCAATGTTATCGAGCTTCGTATTTTCCCCAAGAATCCTTGTTTATGAAGTCAGTCGATTGCGAGCTTGAATAGCGAGAGATTCGTATCAGACTCAACGTCACGTTTAAGCTCACGACCACTTCGTCTACGACAAGAGGACCGATTTTAATTCCCGGTGCAGGTGGTCCAATTAGGTTATCACTGCAAGCCCCATGGTATGTGAAAGGTATGAAAAAGTCTACATGCCACCACTCAAGATGGAGCTATCAAATGCCGAGAGCTTACCTGCATAGACTACATTAAACTGCTCATATATACTTCGCTGTGGAAACTCAATCAAACACCCCACCGTCTTCGTCGTCGTTCTCTCGAGGAGGCAAGGTGATGGCCTGGGAGTAGCCAGCTGGATCCAACCGGACAAGCTCCAACTAAGTCATTGCAGCCCACCATAGCCAAGTCTAGCCAAGTTCCCCCCATACCCACACCGTTGCCTACCTAGATAGCTGTGCTGCCAGAACTAGCCGGTATTTCTTTTTCTAAGCCACTAGACGGCGTCGTCGGCGCCGCAATTCTCAAGATGGCGGCGCCGTTAAAGAAAAGGTCTTAAGACGAGCATAAAGACAGAAAATTGTTCTGGTTTCATCATGGCGTTACCAACCTCTGCCCCTCGTGCGCTCGTGACTCACTTTATTGTCTTCTTTCACTATATACACGGGACACAACTGGAACCACCTTCCTGCAGATATTTCATCGGATTGATTCCCTGTTCCGGCAGTTTTTCTTCTCTCGTTAGCCACGTTTCTGTGTGAGTGTTCCGCTTTCATTCCAGGGTTACGCCATGTGTCATTTAGACGTTTTTACTTTATGTTTTACTGCTCGTACACTTTGCCGTTCCGTTGTTGTTTTCTTTTTTTGTCACTCCCCTGTACAACGCCTCCGCCCTCGACGACACGTGCAACAAATAAATATTTAAAAAAAATGCCCCGCTTTCATGAAGCGCCGAGCAAAGTTTGCGATTACACCCATAAGCTAAATACGCCACCAACTGTGTGCAATATGTTCTTTCATCGAAATGCCACCTGAAATTTTTCGTTTTTTTTTTAATGTTTTGTTATGTAAAACTTTTTTTTTCCACTTACACCGTTTCGGCCTTGTCCTTGTCGCTTCAAAGTGAATCAATCACCAGGGCGTGCGCATATCGCCCGAGAGATTACCAATATATTTTAAAAATCAAAGATGCCCAAGCTCGATAAGGTTGCCTGTTTTTCTAGCTACATACCATCGCACATTTCACGATGTTGGGCTTGAATAGAGGCAAACAAACAAGATATTACAATTATAAATTAGGTTGTTTTTTTTTTCGTAGAAAACTGTCTTTTCTGCGTGGACACTCAAAAATAAAAATAAAATAAAAATTAGGTTTTTGAGAAAATTAATTTTAAACATGCAACCTTCTCCTTGCTTAAAGTTTTTACCTTATGCTATCAAAGGATATAATAAAAACAACTGAATGAGTTGAATATATTTGTAAAAAACTCCTTTTCCACTTTCCACGGACGTAAGAATTTCAAATATAACCTGAGCAGGTCGCAAATAGCAGCTTGTCAAAGCTTGTAAAAAAATCGACCTGAGAGATGCGTTTGATATTTTTTTTTTAATTATAAAATGCCTCAAAATATTCAAATACATTAAGACCTCTTCACGTTGTCCGCTCTTCAGAGTTATAGACAAAAATTAAAATAACGCAGAGACCAAAATCCCGGGAGGAGAGTGAGTCAAACATGGGACCTTAGACAGTCGGGAAAAAAAGCTAATTTCCACCGCGGCTGCTTCAGCGCTTCATAACTGGAGAACAAGAAATTATCCGAACCCGCGGTTTCGACCTTTCTTCTATGTAGAAAATTCCCTACGACATACATGTTTTCCGCCAAAATTAAAAACTCGACCCTTTTTGCCCGCACGATCGAGATAAAATCAGCCGTCCACAATTAATAAAAAATACGAAAATATCGAGGCAATGTATCGCTGATCGGATCGCTCACAAGCACTGCGCGCACAAACTTTCTGGACTCGAAACAGAAAACAAAAAGAAAATGTGTGAGCAGTGTTCTCTTTTTCAAGCAAGATTTAATACCCCCCCCCCCCCTTTCCCCCTTCCTCACCGCAAACGTAGACCCTGCTACTGCAGACGTCACTGGTAAAACTAAAAGTACAGAAGATATCAATTGGCACCCACCATTGCTCGCAAGCGGTCGTCACAGCTCGCAGTCGACGTAGGCTCCGTCCGTGCTCCCCGTGTCAACGAATGATTCTGTTCTTCCGATGCCACGAGACAACCTAAAAGCGTTAAAAACGCATAGAAGGGGCGATCTCTATTATTCGCGCTAATATAACGACACCCACACACGACACCGCGCGGCCATCGACTCAACGCGGAGCCGCCGCCCGCTTCATCCGCTCCGCGCAATCCACGAGGATACGCCTAGATTAATCATTTAAGTGGGCCGACCTTTAGCGCGAACCTCACCGTAGCAGCTTCCAACAAGCGCGCTTCGCCACTACACACATGGGATCTGCGGGAAAGCACCCTTCGCAGGCGCCCATGCGCGCGCTTTTTCTTCGCGCGTTTTTTGGCTCCACAAATAGCGCGCGGCTAATCAGCGATAATGGACGATTAAAGGGGTGCGACGCACACGCGGCCAGCGCAGTTAGCGAAGACGTCGGCGCGTTCGAGAAATAAAACAACGACGACAACAAAAAGGAGAGGCGACATATCGTGAGAGAGCGCTCTCTTCAATCGATGCCTTCATCCCGTCGTGGAGTTCCCCCGAGCTGCCTAATTGTCGTACGAGAAAGCAAGCCCTCAAACCTCGGCCGCTCACTACAAGCGCGTAGCGGTTGACTCGTCAAACTTGGCATTCGGCTCAAACCGAGAGAACGAAAGCCTCCCGCGCGACGACGACGGGCTCGTTCTTCTTCTCGGGGATAGGGCTAAAAATAGCGGCGACGGACGGCGGCTCGACGGACCTCCGCGAGGAGCAGGGTCACCTTACGGCAGAAACGCGGCGGCGCGCGCACCATGATATTTCGGTTTGAACACTCGTCGGGATTTTCGCGCGGGTTTGCGGCGACGCGGCGGACAGTCCGGTCCGCGCTAGTGCTTGTCGTGCGACGCGACAACGCGTCTGCACACGGCCCGATTTGCGTGGGAGAGAGAGACACTACGGGAAGCGACGGTGACATCTCGCACTCACTGGTCGTCGGCGAGGCGACTTTCGGCGGCGTCGGAACCAGCTCGTCGCGGTAGGCCTGGCATTCGGCCGCTGCTGCTGCGACGGCGTCGGGGCACAGCGGTGCGGCGGCAGCAGGCGGCGCGCCCGTGGCGACGCCTGGCGTCGCCCAACATGGCCGCGGCAGCAGCAGGAACAGCTGGAGCCACTGCGTTCGTGGGAGTTCGGACGCCGGAATCCAGAGGCCTGCGTTGCGCGTGCCGCAAAAAAGAGCACCTTGCTTCCTTATCATTTCCTACGAGATCTGTCCTTTCTTACAGCTATAACGGCTATGAACACCCCGAAAAAAAAAGAAAAAAGAGGCGCTTAGGTTCAGCTATATCTTGCTTTTTTTAGCGAGACCAGTAACCGCGGTAATGACGGGTCAACTCCATTTCTATTTGATATTAGAACGTAGCGTACTTTTCATGCGGATTTTTTTTTTCATTTTTTATTTTAAAATGTGCACAGCTATTCGTTACTTTTTGACCTGCGTTTACCTTTTTCCTTCCGACGGGTGAACAGAGGCGGCCGCGTGATGCCGCGGCCGTCGCTAAGCGCTACAAAACCGGTCCGGAAAAATTCTGAAGAATCCACTCCATTTGCGCTTTCCGCTAACAGGGAAAACACTACCGATTTCGTTACACTACACGACTCGCGAGAAAGGGGGGGAAGTGTGTTTGTTTTGGTTCAAGCAGACGGCAAGCACGTCGAAGGCGCGTCGCACGCAGAGCACCGACCGCAAACAAACGGGAGGCTTACGCGAAATGGGGTAAATATCGCGGTTTTCACGCACAGAGAGGGAGAAAAGAGAACGCACCGTTTACGTAGCATCCTTTGGCCTCCGGGTCGGGCCCATTCTCGAAAAGAACTCCGCTGCCCGCAGGCGGGCACGAAGGGACGAGCGGAATCGCAGCTACCGGCACGGCCAGCAGTCCGCTACTCACGAGACGAGGTGCTCTCCCTGTGGTTGAGAGCTCGGTCAACAACGTCGTACTCCCCGCGATGTAATAATCTTCTTACTCTGTTGCGCCGACGGAGGTTGTCGGTGCGAGGACTGCGGCGGCCGCGCCGGCCGAGGTTGCTCAACCAAGTACGACTCCGGCTCGGCTTCCGGGTGGGCTGAAAACAGTTTCGAAAGTACATGAACCACAACACATGCGCGTGTATATACTACATAGGACGAAGGAGCCGACACTTTCTACAATAGTCCCAACAAACAATAGCGGCCCGCTGTTCTCCCGTTTTTTTCCTCTTTTTGTTTCTACCCAGGCACGGTCGACCGAATGCGCATGTCAATACGACCCCGATAACCTCGAGCGCGCGGGGTCATAGAACTCGTAAACGCCACCGGCAGGTTTTGCTTCTCACGAGCAGTTCGATATGTTTCGAAAGAAGAGCACGGGGCCGGAACCACGTTGTTCAAGACGCGCGCATCCCAGTGGAGTCAGCTCCGAGTATCACCTTGTACTTGACCTCGCACGCTGCCGGTCAATTGTTATCACAGCTCCGGCGGTACGACGGCGTCAAGAAAGTGAAAGGGAAACGGGCTGGCTCCTTACCCATAGGCAGCGTCCGCCATTTGGTCCTCTGTTTTTTCTTGCCCCCCATCGACGAGGGTACTCGTGCACGCGCAAAGACGGCTCCGATTTGCGGGGAAGACGGCGTAGTGTCGGTAGTGCCACTGTGGGTAGTGCGGCGAACTCGTGCTGCGCGGGCCACTTCCCGGTTTTCGACAGCTTTGCTCCCACGTGGGTCGTCCAGGTCACCCAGAGTCACTGCGAGTTACCCGACGGTTGCGGTCGGTGACCGATAGGAAGAGACTCTATTCAACTGCTCTTTCTGTTGGTGGCTGACAGATGGCGCGATTTACCGCCCGATCCAAGGAGAACAGTCGTCTTGCATTTATCCATTCACAGAAGAGAGGAGAGCGGGAGTTTTGTTTGACCGGTATGCTGAACTTACACTTCATGCTTCATACTTGGTTGCACTTGATAGAAAAGAAAAAAAGGAAGCATGGAAAGCGTACGACTTCTCCGGTGAAGCGAGGGCCCATACAGACAGGTGCGCACGTTGCTCACGATGCTTGAAGATAAAAAAGGTATTTCTTTAATAAATACCATGTAACATGCTTGGCGAAACCAGTCTTGCCAAAACGTGCGCACGTGTAATGGCCGACGAAATTTGTGAGAATTTTTTCCAACACGTTGGATCACCATATGTACAGAAGGTACAGAAGGGTTGGGATAACCAAAACGTTTGTTTTTATTTTAGCGCTTACAACCACGGTGTCTTTTTGTATGTTTTACTCTTGTTTCACCATGCACGCGAATAACTGCAAGTTTTGACTTGTTTTTTTCTTCTTCCGGTTTTCTCGACCCCCGCTTTCTTTTTCTCTGACGGCCTAACACAAAAGCGTTCTGCAACTGTAGTGATCTCACATTTGAAGAAGTCTCTTCCCGTAACGTGTGTCTTATAAACCATGATGTTTAAACCTTGAGGCTTTGAAGGAAACTTGATGATACATTAGAAAAGACAGAAGAACGGTGACAAACAAACGTCTAAATAATATTGTAAGATTGACACCGTTGTTGGTTTTTGGAGGGATTTATTACTGTCACCGCTCGGACTCAAGCCAGATTCGAATCATCCGGGCTGAGTCTCGTGCTGCCCGATCACGATGATGATGCCGATGAAAAAGAATGAATGATACCGGCCAAATTTTACAGAACACCAGGCTGTCTCAGACGTGACCTCACACGCTGAGGAATGTCGTGAATTAGCACGCCTGCAGACGACAAGCGCAAAAACGAAAAACAAAATGACTCTACAATTCTCAACACAAAGACATACAGTGATGTCTCGTTAATATAGACACCTCCGTTCCCCTAAAAAATCGTCCATAATGTGAGTTGTCCTTAATAACGAGACAAAAATGCATGTATTTTCTAAGTTTGTCCCCTAAAACGGTGTCCATATAGCGGGGTATTCATATTAACGGGGTCCATATTAACGGGACATGACTGTATCTTTTTTTTTAATTTTTTATTAGCGACTTTACAGCTTTATTAAGAAGGGATAGGTGATATGCCATGCCGCCCCAGGAGACTTGGTCCGGCTTTCCCTTCCACACCGTCAAATCGGTCTATCCGAAAAAAAAAATAAAAAAAAAAAAACTTCTCGACAAATGCCACAGCCTATATTGTGTTCCGGACCGCACCTAGCCGGTTAACAAGCGCTGCCTTAGTCGCCACATCGTCCTCGTCACCCGACTAAAAAAAGTACTTCCTCCCGCAACACGTCACCTTAAGCTCCGAAAGCGCCAGGATGTCGCCTTTTTCCTTGGAGGAGAGAAATGTTACGGAGAATTTCCTCTTCCATAAAGTCACCGTTATCATCCTCAGGACATATGCGTTTACCTGTCCCGCAGTTCAACTTTGACCCCGGGGTGTCGTGGTAGGGGCGTTGGCCATAGTTGGCTAGATGAGTCGGCTGCGGATCTCCAGAGAAGCAGGGACATGCCTGGTGAACTGGGAGATCGCAAGGGGGTCTTGAGGGAAAATTGCCCGCAAACCTCCACCACTTGTATGAGACCGTTATTAGTTTTTGGAAGGGTTCATTAGCCATCGCTCGGACACCGCCAGATTCGAATCATCCGGGCTAATTCTCGAGTTGCCCGATCACGATGGTGATGTCGATCAAAAAAGAATAAATGATGTCCTGAGGATGACACTGGTGACTATGGAAGAAAAAGTTATTCGTGAGAATACAAGTATATTGTGGAATGGACGTTAGGGTGCACGAACCATGACCTCGATCTGCTGCAGTAGGGGTCGTACGGGGCGTAGAAAAGGACGTCGCTAATTCAGACATTCAGAAGTATATATCTTCAGATATAGCCATCTTTCATATTAGGCGACTAAGAGACTCTACATCTGTCAAAATAACGTTTGACTCACCCATTCTGCCAAGATATGTGCTCCTATCTCGAGTCCGACATCAGGTGTGGCAATTCGAGGAGCGTCCTTTGCAATGCAAAAATTGCGGCCACTATGGTGACAGAGGCGTGACTCGCGAAAAGAAAAAAAAAAAAAAAAACATGTTCCAGATGCGGGAGTGGCACAGCAGGGCAACATGTCATGATGATCATTCGAAATGCATCCATTGTGGAAGTCAACATGACGCACTCACACCAACTTGTCCGGTGCGAATTGAACAGCAAGAAAACACTGAGCTTCGCAAAAAACACTTTGAGACTGTCACAGCTCCTGCAAACGACACCATCACGCAAAGGCAACAAGAGCAGCCCACAACAGAAACGCGCTCTGAAAACGTGCGAAAAAATCAAGAGGATACAGAAACACAGCGTTCTTCGAATTCTGCACCTGAGAAATCTTTTAGGGATATTTTAACTGGCAACTCTCCTTCTGAACCCCCTCCAAAAAACTATGTGCAGGGTAGTACACCCACAAAATTGATAGAAGTTTACCATGCGCAGTCGAGGGAAAAGCCGGCAACTCAAAGAATCACACCCCCTGATGGTGGTAATCTTGCCTCTGTCTCTCTCCCCAAGCATGTGTCCGACAGAAGAAATGTATCAGAAAACAGAGACTCCCTATGTAAAACAGCCTTGACCATGGTTCTTGATCTTGTCAGAGGCTTCCTTAGGCAAAGCAACTACAATTGGGCTCCGATAGTACTCAGTCTGATATATATAATTTCGCCAAATCTTCTAGATTCGCTCAATTAAGTGAACCATTTCAGGATATCCTCGATCAAACTACTGTCTTCCAATGGAATTCAAATGGTATTCGCTCAAAAATGTCAGACTTCAAACAACTTGTGCATAAACACTCTTTTCCGTTGCTAGCAGGATATTCATTTAGTACATCAAAAAGGACAAACGGGGTAAGTCGGGCGTTAATAGGTATCCGGGTTGACCTTGTCTCCACCGAGTATGAGGGCTCCCCACATGAAACAAACGACTATGCGTGTGTGATTGTAATAAACAAATAAAAATATTTACACTCATTTCCGCATATGTTCAGCCTCAAGTACTATTTGAATTTGGCCATCTGGAAGCCCTATTAGAGGCGACTCCCTCTCCTCATATATTGCGTGGTGATTTTAACGCTCATCATGAACCTTGGGGGTGCAGGTATAGCGACAAGCGAGGTTCTGCACTAATCGGTAACAGTGAAAGATTTAATCTATGACTCTTAAACGACGGCAGTGCAACTTTTCACAGGGGAGAGAGTAGCAGCGCACTAGACCTAACTTTCGTATCGGCGGAGCAGTACCATAATGTTCGCTGGTCTACGGACCTTGAAAGTAGAGGAAGTGACCACATGCCGCTTCTAATATTTTATAATGGATTTATTCAGCGCAAAAAGACTCATACTTTGACTGCCACATTCTGGGAAACTTTTACTGAACTTGTGAACGAGTCTATTACCGCTTCCACGTTGGATGAAGAACTAGGACCTATAATAAAAGAATGCTTAAAAAAATCTACATTTCGAACAACAATGCCCTTCGACAGAAATTATATAGATTCAGAGTACGAGAAACTACGAGCTGTCAGACGAAGAGCAGAAAGAAAATCAAAGAGAACAAAGACTCTTGAAGATAGGCGAGCTGAAAGGAGAGCACAAAAGAAGGTCAGACGCCATTTAGATTTTCTTGCGCGGAAATCATGGCAAGAACTATGTGCATCATTAGACGCCAAAAACAGCCTCGTAAAATGTGGCGAATAGTTCGTGGAATTAGACGCCAGACACACCACCAACGCTATCCTTTCAGAGCAGTTGCTCTCAGAGAACACGGCACTGAGTTCGAAATCGCTGAGTCCTATTGCAAACTAATATCAAGCAGCGCAGCTATAGACAGTAATAAACCACACACAACTCCCGTGCAAGTTGACTCCAGACTCGATCAGCCATTCAGACTGAGTGAACTTGACAGCGCGCTACAAAATACCAAGAAAACGTCTTCGCCTGGTCCTGATGGAGTGACGTATGATGCCCTTTCTCGACTAAAGAACGCTCCGTGGTGTAGATTACTTAAAGTATTCAACACATCCTTTACAAATATCTCAGTCCCCACTGAATGTAAAAAAGCCAAGATTATGACTATTTTGAAATCGGGTCAATCTTAATTACATTTAAGATCACATACAGACCAATCGCTCTCACAAGCTGTATAGGAAAAGATATGCAAAAAATGATACTTACAAGGACAAACTGGTACCTAGAAATTAATAACATACACCCTGCAGTAATGTCTTGTTTTAGACCTGGGCGATCAGCAGCAGATAATGTAATACGCCTCGCAAGTGGGCTCATTTTCGTCTTCTGCGCATGAGAAAGGAGGTAGCGGTGACGTCAGAACGCCGAGCCCTGATTGGCTGATCGCGACCCCCCTATCTGAGCGTCGTCTGCTCCTTTGCAACGTCGTCTGCTCGCAACGTCGTCTGCGTCTGTCTTACCTTTCCTGCGACTTTCGGAAGTGCAGGACTTTACGAGCGAGCTCGACTTCGCGTTTCAGAGAGGGGAGACGAAATAACTCGAGCGGTACGTTGTTTTTGTCGAACAACTAGCAGACGTGCATCAAGGGGGGAAGTCAAGGCACTCGCTGGCGAGGTGTCCCGAGGCGCCGAGGTTTGTCTGCTAAGAAGCGAGAGTGTCCGCAAGTTCCCTCCCAAATACTTTTTCCCCCCTTGCGTGTGCGGCGAGACTCCTCACTCTTAAACGGCGTCGGCGGGTTGGTGCAGTTAACGTCGTCTGCTTTACGTCTGCTAGTCAAAGCGATGGCTGCTTTACCTTTCCTGCGTCTGTTGGAGATTCACCGCTTTTTCACCGGCGAGAGTCGCCGCTGCCTCGGAAAACGAGGCGATGACAAGAGGAAGAGATTGAAGGGTTCACAAGGGTCGCGCGGGCATATTCCATTCAGCACGCCAGCCGGTCGTGGGCAGACGGTCTTGGCCAAGGACCGTCGGAGCACCGCTGTGCCTGCTAGGCCTATCTGCCGAGCTCGCTTGGACGGGGTCAGTGGAATCGTGGCCGTTGGAGCATTTCCCGGGTGTTTGTGGATCCAGCGTTCTTGTTCGTCGTGGTTTATTTCAAGTGCTTTTTACTTTTTTTCTTGCTGCTTGTAGTCGTGACGCGTGAGAAGAGCACGTACAAAAATAAACGTCCGTTGGTCGTCGCGACCAAGTAACTGAGCGACGCTGTCGGCCATGCTGAGTTGATCGTTGTAGGATTCCGTCGTAACCTGAGCAAAACTTACGATAATTTCGTTTCGTGAATACGAATTTGTTCTCACGTTTTGTCTTACGCACTCTTTCGGCGTAACATGGTTTTGTGAATCTGGCCTCTGCACTTCCGAAAGTCGCAGGAAAGGTAAGACAGACGCAGACGACGTTGCAAAGGAGCAGACGACGCTCGGATAGGGGGGCCGCGATCAGCCAATCAGGGCACGGCGTTCTGACGTCACCGGTACCCCCTGCGCGAGAAGCAGACGAACTTGCCCTCCGCATAGACCTAGTTACTTGTGTAGAACACGGCATATCACAAATTCAAACAACAATAGCAATCTTTCTCGACATTAGCAAAGTGTTCGACTGCATTCAACACGCTGCCATATTAACGGCTTTATCTGAAGACTGAATTGGTGGCCAAATATACGCATGGATCCAAGATTACCTTTCTGAAAGAACTATATTCATGGATACAATGGAAGGTTGCACCTCCCATCATACTGTTAGTATGGGTGTCCCACAGGGTGGCGTCCCCAGCCCGACGCTATTCAATTTAAGTCTGATATCACTCGTGCAACGTCTACCCCATGCAATGAGTAAATATTATTATCTGTGCAGATGATGTTTGCGTATGGACGACTAACCGAAATCGCTTTATCTCTTAAAGGAGGCTTCAACAGGCCCTTCGAATAATCAGCAATTTCCTTCATTCACGCGGGCTCAGCCTCTCACCTATAAAAACCGTAGCAATTAATGGCCTTCACATGCATGGCAATGATAAGATTTCCTTTAGTCCTTGCAGGAAAATTGATTTCTTATGCTTCTCAACACACATTTTTGGGATTCACTCTTGACAGGAACCTGACATGGACACCCCACATCAAGCAATTGAGAAAAAAGATAGACTCCGCGTGTCATAGTCTTCGCTGTTTGGCCGGTAGATCCTGGGGTAAATCATAATATTCCATGCTCAGATTACATAATTCTCTCGTGAATGGCTTGCTGCGATATTCATTACCCGTACTTCACACATGTGCGGGCAAAATGAAGAATCTCCAGGCTGGACAGAATAAATCTTTACGGTTATGTCTCGGATTGCCTCCAGTCTCACCCACGATACCAACACTTGCCGAAGCCGGAAAATTTCCGCTTGAAATAATTGGTAATCAGGAAATTCTCCGCGTGTATCTCAGATATAAAACTCAGCATCGTCAACATCATCTTACGAATGCTCATTTAAGGCGCCCGAACGGGGAGATTTCATCGCACATCGCACTTCTACAGCATGATATCCTACAATTTGCTGTCTTCTCCGAAGCTCTACATTGTCCACCTTGGATCTTGCCTCCACCCATTGTGTCTTTACACATAAATGGGGTTGAGAACAAATCCTCACAGTCCAAAAATTGTTCTGCTACAATGCACATTATCACGTATACATAGTAGATACCCGGACTTTATGCATATATTTACCGATGGATCAACAAGTGAAAGCTCCTCGTCCTCAGGATTGCTTATCCCTTCTCTAGAACTAGTTCAGTCCTTCAATCTTTCAAGAAGAGTATCATCCACTGCAGCTGAACTCCATGGCATTAAATAAACACTACCGCAGATTCTGGACTGCAGTCTACGACAAAAATTGGTCATCTTTTCAGACTCACAAGCAGCACTACAATGCTTAAAAAAAACCTTAGCAAATCAACTAATCCGGCGCTCGTTTCTGAATTTCTATTTATTCACGCCACGGCAGCAAACAATAGACTACACATTGTGTTTCCGTGGGTGCCAGGCCACTGTCGTCCTCCCGGAAATGACGCAGCAGACGCTGCGGCTGCTTGCGGACATAACGTTGAGCTTTGTGAAGACGTACCGTTTACAAAAGTGGACTGCCGTAAACCAATTAGAACATTAGGAAAAAAATATTTTCTTTAGACCTGGACACCTACATGTTACCACACCTTCCCTCGTCGCATTAACCCTCTTTTACAGAACTTTCTGTCAAAACGTCTCCCTTCTTCATCGGCTAAGACTCAACGTATCCTACACATATGAGCACAAATACAAATTGGGATTTATATGCAGCCCTAAATGCAGTACATGTAATATACCAGAAAATGTTGAACACACCATTTCCGACTGTCCGCTCTACAACACTGAACGTGCGGAGCTCTAGAATTACATGCCAAGTCACCATACTAACGACATCAGCATATCATCACTTTTAGGTCACTGGCCGTCGCCATTTGTCCAGCGCAAGGCCTTGAAGAGCACTTCAGCATTTCTTGAAAATACAGGCCTGGCAGAGAGACTTTAGAGATAAAAACTGCTTATAATTTTTATCCTAACGATAATTGTGACAGTAGCTGCTCTGTGAATATTTGTGACTATGAATATATTTGTGACTGTGACTGATTATCATGAATGTGAGTCTGACTCTGTGACAATGAAAGTGTTCTGACTGACCGCACAAAGAGACGTCGCCAGTTTAAATGTGTGTGGGCGTTTACGCCGAAGTGTGTGTCCCGCCTCTCCCTCTCTTTTCCCTCTTCTTCTGACACTCTTTTATCCTTTTTCCTATTCCCTAACAGAGTAGCCAGTCGAGGGTACTCTTTGGCTTACCTCTCTGTTCTCTCTATCGCTCTGTTTTAACAAAAAATGCAAGTATAGGACATATTCAAAAAGAAAATTGGTTTGTAGGTATGTTTATACAGCCTTGAAGTTAGTCTGCCTCAACAAGCGACTTGTCTTCCAGCTGTGCAATTAAAGGGGCACTGACACCCCAAAAGTCGTATTTTTTTTTTTATTGTCTGAAACGATGCAAGTTGTAGTCATAGACACGAAAAAAAAAACGCATCGCGAAAACACTTTTCCCTCGCGCGCGCGCGCCTTTTTATTTTTGGCTACTTTTTCTCCAGCTGCTCACCTCCTCGCTTCTTTTGATTGGTGACGTCAAAAATCATGAAATTTAGAAGCTTTGTAGGCGACATTTCTATCACATTTAATAACGGAAATCGTAAAACATGTTTTTTAAGGCAATTGCGAATGCACTACGGCCCCTCTTTTTGAAAAACTGAAAATCAGTCCGGTGTGATGTCGCGTCCTGGATTTGTATCCTCCCTCGGAAAACTTGGCGACGCTCGAGCAGAGGATGATCGGTGAGTCGGGGAAGAAACCGGTTTTTTCCCGGTCCGCCGGCGCCCTTCTATCCCGCTCCTCACCTCCTCCTCACTTCGGGTCGCGGTGGCAACGGCGCTTTGCTTTGTAGCGTGGAGCGGAGGTCCGAAAAAAAGTCGACTCGCAGGAGACCGCAAACTTTGACGTCACTGCACTGGCGCGGATCGCGCGGGGACTTCAAATTCGGCATTTGGAAATTGTTCTTTTGTAGCGTGAGCTACACTGGCTGAGGTTGAGCAGTTTCGCGTGGCTCTCATAATGAGCCGTGCTCCGTGCTGCGCAAGCGCGAGGAGCAGTGACGTCACACGGCGCACAGCTGGCGGGGCGGAGCCGCCGTCGCCGCGGGCTCCGCCACCACCGCGCGCGCCTGGCCGGTCTGCGCAAGCGCGAGGAGCAGTGACGTCACACGGCACACAGCTGGCGTGCCGGAGCCGCCACTGCCGCGGGCTCCGCGCCACCGCGCGCGTCTCGTTGGTCTTCGCATTCGAGACGTCATAGCCACGGCAGACGCACTGGCGCCACCGCGTGCCCAGCTGTGCGCCTCCGTTGCGCAGTAGCCAAGTTTGACGCTGCACCGGAGCTGCTTGATAGCGCCTCTCATTTTGTGCGCATAAGCTCACGCTACGTATATCCAGGCATAGCCGAGCTAAGCCACCGCAATTTTTTACTTCACAAATACTGAATTCCCAAGTTTCGAATTTTGAGGGTAATGTCCCGGCATCATTTTCAATCGTTTCGAATAATAAAACGAATATATGATTTTGATGTGTCAGTGCCCCTTTAAGCAAGTGGAGTACAACCGTTAGCCTGGGGTCTTAGACCTACATCACGCAGTAGTGATCCACGACCGCACTCGTTACGATACTGATCCAGATCGAAACGGGAAGGGGTGGAGATTAAACCCAAAATCCTGGGTTCTGCATCGGGAGCTTTCGCCCCACGTGATCCGAGCTGGAGTGCGCTAGACCGCTAAGCCACCGATCCCCCCTGCTAGAGTGAACGAAACGACTGAGTGGGGCAAGCTACAGGTTCCGCTCATTCTTTCAGTTGCACCTCACAATGTGGAAAGCGATCAGGTGGAACCAAGTCACTTTGATCGCAGCGCCACCTTCGCTGCGATCGAAGCGAGCGACGATACAGGTCAAGGTCATATGGGTAATATAGCCCCTTAGGGGCTATATTGTATTTTTAATGATTATGACGTCAGAGGTAACGTCAAAACACCACGTTACGACGACGTAACGTTACGACGAGGCCACGACGTCATCGTCGACTACGACGTTACACGACGCCAAGATGCTATCGTAAGACCGTCGTGACATCGCGTCACGTCGAGGACGACGCCGTTTCGCGACATCGAGTCGCCGCTGTAACATGGTCGTGACGTCGCTTTGAGGACGACGCCGTTACGCGACATCAAGTCGCCTTTGTAACGCGGTTATGAAGTCGCGCCGCGTGGACGACGACGTGGACGTGGTCGTCGTTGCCGACGTTGACGTTGACGCCCCACGCAACGTCAAACATCGCCGTCACGTTAAAGTCGTCCTGACGTCGTTGTCAACGGCACAACGACGTCACCATGAAGCCTTGACGGTGTGTAACGTCGTCGCCTTCGTCAACATCAACGTCGAAGCGCCGTCACGACGAAGTCTTGACGTCGTGTAACGTCATCGTCGTAGACGATAACGTCGACGTCGACGTCGTCGTGACGTCGAGTTGCGTCATGTCGACAACGACGTCGACGACCTCGCTGACACGAAGCGTCTTTATGAAGTCGCTTTGACAAGGACGCCGTCATCTTGACGTCGCGTGACCTCGCCGTCGTCAGCGTCAACGTTGACATCGACGTCGTTGTCAACGCAATATGACGTCAGAACGCGGTCTTGGTGTTGTGTAACGCGGGTTGTCAACGTCAATGACGACATTGACGTCAAGGCGTCGTCGTGATGTCGCATGGCGTTCTGACGACAAGTCGGGTCGCGGTGACGTTATGTATTGACGTGACGCCTGGCGTCTAGGTTGTACAAAAATATATCCCGGCGTTTGATTGATTCTATGAGCTTGAGCAGTGTGCCGGTCGAGCTTGGCGTTGGAACGCAACGCATTTTTCATAAAAACCGGCTAATTCGAAGTGGCTTGGAGTTGAATTTGCTAATTTTTTCCACATGCGGAGGTGCAGAAATAGCACTCCGGTTGCCCCACTCGTCCTTTCTATACTCTGTTTCACCTTGTGTCGTACCGCAGGAAAGGCTACAAGCGCGAGCTCCTTGCTCTAGGGCACATCTCGGCGGCACAAACTCTCGTGCACCAAGGGCATCTGCCAACGCTATGAGCTCGCGCTTCTAGCCTTCGCTGCGGTACAACATAAGGTGAAACGGAGTATAGTACACTGTACCCCGGCCATATACAGAATTCTTGCCAGCTATCATCATCATGCCATTAGGAACCGCCATATTTTTTTTCACATCTTTCAGTTGGGGACGAGGCGCATCTGCATTTGACTCCGTTTTTGTGATATTACAATTTATTTGTGCACTCAACGGGTTGTTGTTTAATTTCAATTCAATAAAACAAAACAAAAAATGAAAGCCGTTTACCACTCCCTGCAACACCGAATTAGACCGCAGCTGTTGAGGAGGAGTAGGGAAGGGTACAGAGGGGAGGGTATAACCGTCCTCCCTTCTCCTCACCTCCTCATCCTGCCTGCTACTCCTCCCTCCGAGCGGCGTCAGCGTCGCCGTCGGCGTAACCGTGAGGTCACGTGACCCTCGAAACGTCACGTGACCCTCGTAACCTCACGGGGGTCGCGTGACGTCACCGGGGTCACGTGATCTCACGGAATCACGTGACCTCAGGGGGTCACGTGACGTCACCGGGGTCACATGACCTCACGGGGCCACGTGAAGTCACTGGGTCACGTGACCTCACGGGGTGACGTGACGTAACCGGGGTCACGTGACCTCACGAGGGTCACGTGACCGTGTGGCTACGCCGAGGGCGACGCCGCTCAAGCCGGAAACGGGCGCCTAAGAGCGGCGCTCTAAAAAGAGACTGCCGCAAAATTCTGAAAAATGAATTGTCAGCAACGAGGTCGCAAGACTCGTCACTCAAGCTGTGAACTGGGCCATCCAGTGAACGGTCAGTGAACGGTCTTTATCGAGGTCGTTCTGTGAAAGGTTTGTACTGGACTTGCAGCAGGAAATTAAATTTTAGTTCTACGACTCCCACTTTGCCATTGTCTTTCGGGCGAACCTATCGGCACGGGACCCCTCAAATACGGAAGAAATTTTATAATTCATTAATTTTTTTATTTAAAGTTCCCTCAGGGCCCGAAGGCATTACAGAGGGGAGCGGGTTACATCACTGAAATTCAACAACACACAAACAATAACAACCTATGGATGCGAAACAATATGTACATATTAGTGAAACGCTGAAATGTGAGCATTGTTAAGGCAATGGTTGAAAGCGGCGCTGTCAGATATTGATACCACAGACGCTGGAAGGTGGTTCCACAACACTGTGGTTCGGGGTATGAATGAATTGTGAAAAGTAGTAGTGGTACCTGAAGGTACGCCCATCTTGTGTCGGTAATCGAGACGTGGTGATATGTAAAAAGCAGATGCTAATAGCAGTTGTCACGCAAAGTAGGATTGTGGTAGTAGATTTTGTGAAACAGGCACAAACGGAAAACTTATCTACGCGATGTAAGATTAGGTAGGTTCAAACTTGAATTTACGGATGTTAAGCTGGCAGTGCGGTGATGATTAGTAAGTATGATATGAATCGGACGGATCTATTTTGAATTGCTGCTTCAACTGCAGATGTTAATACGTCAGTACCGGGGTCCCAAATTGAAGAGGCATATTCTAGTTTAGTGCGAACAAGCGTTCTGTAAAGAAGTAGTTTAAGCGATGAGGGGCTGCTGAAAACTTTCGTTTTTAAAACCCAGCATACGATTGGCGTTACTTGTTACGTATTGAATATGAGTTTCCAAGGACAGATTGGATGAAATTTGAACTCCCAAATATTTGTAGGTTGTTACTTGTTGTAAAGGAGTATGGTCCAGGTAATAACAAGAGGCATCACTGTGAAGCCGAGAAACCCGCATTACCTTACATTTGTTAGTGTTAAGCTGTATACGCCATAAGTCACACCATTCAGATACACGGTCAAGGTCACACTGAAGAGAAGAAGCATTGGATTTGTTAGTCACTTCACGATATATAACACAGTCGTCAGCAAACAAGCTAATTGAATATTAAACACAGGAGGGTAAGTCATTGACATATATAAGGAAAAGAAGAGGACCCAGTACAGAACCCTGCGGCACACCGGACGTCACAGAAGTTGAAGGGGAAGACGTGCCATTCGCAAATACAAACTGAGACCGGTTAGTTAGGAAGGCGTGAATCCAAGATAATGTACCGTAATCAATGCTGAGTCTGCTTAGTTTATGAAGTAGTAGACTATGTGATGCCTTATCAAATGCTTTAGCGAAATCGAGGAATATGCAGTCAGCTTGGGAACTTCGATCAAGAATAAGGTGAAGGTCAGTAGTGAAAGTTAGTACCTGGGTTTCACACGAAAATGACTTACGAAAACCGTGTTGGGTGGGAGAAAACAATTTATTAGACTCCAAGAAGTTAACTAAATGTGAAAAAATGACGTGCTCAAGAATTTTGCAAGGGATGCTTGTTAGTGTTGGGGGGCGGTAATTAGAAGGAGAAGGTTGATCACCCGTTTTGTGTATCGACACCACCTTTCCCACCTTCCAGTCGTCAGGTAAACACCCACAATTAAGAGACTGATTAAATAGTTTAGAAAGTATTATAGAAGAATATTCTTTGGTACTTTTTAGTAATTTTGAATTAATAGCATCTACTCCCGCAGAATACGATATTTTTAAATTATCGACTACATTAACAAATTCCACAAGCATCAATAGCAACCGGGTACATAGGCACAAATCCAGTAAGTTGAAATGAAGGTAAAGATGGCACGTTAACGTCTGAAAATGAAGCGACAAAGACGGAGTTCATAACAAGGGCACACTCACAAAAAGGCACAGCATTTCTTGAAGAACTAAACAATGATATTGACGATTTTTCATTTCGATTAATTAAATTCCAAAACTTTTTTGGGTTGCTTGTTAAAAGTGATGGTAAAGTTACATTAAAATAAGTAGCCTTCGCATTTTCAATAGCCCTTTTATAATTATTGGCAGCAATATGGTATGCAGACCATTTAGAGTCAACATTGGAAAGTTTTGCTGCTCGAAATTTTTGTTTTTTTCTTGTTAGAAAGCCTTTTTAATGTGGTGTTAAACCATGGTGATTGCGGGAAAACGGAAATATTCCGCAAAGGTGTATATGTATTAGTAAGATGCACAACCTGCATTTTAAATAACTCCCAATTTTCATGAATTGAGCGTTCCGAAAAGAGCGGCAAGTAATCATCAAGAAAAAGAGAAAGTTCGCTGTTGATGGCCTCGAAGTTACCTTTAGCATAGTCGCGTATTTGTTCCTGATTCTTTGGAGCATTCGTAACAGGAACATCGAACATCGTAACAGGAACATCATTCATTAATACATTAAAGAATGTATTAATGAATGATCATTTATGCCCTGCATGGTGCTAATTGAAGATATTAAAGAAGGTGACGTTGTTAAAATTAGATTCAATATGTTGGCTGTTGTATCGGTAATTCTAGTAGTTGTTACGCAAGTTTATAAAGTCAGTCGCGTCTGATGAAAATGGGTGACTGTAGGCATGCAAGCTATACTTCGTCTCACCCTACGATGGACTAAAGCAAAAGCTATCGGACCGCCAGATCCAATCACGAGCCACTTAGAAATTGTGCGGTATTTCGCTTCGATGCACGTATCGGTGCCCGCGTCTCGGATCACTGATGAGGGAACGGGTGGACAGTGGTTCGAATCGAGGAGCACTGAGTGACTCAACAATTTTACATCGCAAAGAAAGCCACGACATATAGGCTCTTTGCAGCATCGAAGCTGTAGAAATGATGCGGCGCTTTTGGATTTGAGCATTATTCGTCCACCCCTAATCAATGTTAAGCGTGTCATAGTATAGCGTGGAACGTGATTGGACCTGGCGGCCCGTGGCTTTGGCCCTTAGTCCATCGTAGGATGAGACGAAGTATAGTCCAGACAATATTTGGGTAGTTAAAGTCACCCAAAAGAATGATTGGAACCGAAGAAGGAAAGCGCATTAATAATGAGTTTATTGCGTCATAAAGACTGGCAACGAAGGAATTATTGTTAGATGGCGGACGATAGCATACGCAAAAATAAGTTTCTGGTGATTCAAATGCAAACAAACCCATGTTATTTCCAAATCGCTACTCAGGCGCACACAAAACGATTTAATATGACTCGCAATTGCGCTTAACACACCGCCACCAGTCCTTTCACCTCTATCGCAACGATAAACTTTGAAACTTTTTTTCACAACAAAATATTTCGGAATTTTTAACGCAAGAGGAAAGCCACGTTTCGGCTAAAATCACAATATCAGCGCTGGATGAGTCTACAGCAGAGCACAAGTCATCCTCATGACATAAAACACTCCTTATATTACAAAAAAAGAACTGACAAATGATTGCGTTTATCAGTACGACCCTCCTCGCAACTCGTTGTGATGATGCAGGTGTTAGGTTAGTTGGAACAATCTCTGCGTTATCGCTCGCGCGCACATCGGGGGCGGAACCGAACTCGAAAACCGTATCAGTAGTCGCGTTGTACATGTAGCACCTTTTGTTGACAAGAAGCTTGTTACACCGCAGCTGATATAGGCAACTTGTGGCTTTACCAAATTCGATTAGTTTTTTTTTTTCTGGCAATTCGAGTAGCCGGAGAAAAATCTTCAGTGATGTACGTCTTGCTTCCTTTTAATTTTAGTCGCGAGTAGACCACCTTGCCCTTGACCTTAAAAGAAGAAAACTTTATAACTAGCGGGCGCCATCTGGTAGGATTAAAGGAGCCGATTCGATGTGCGCGCTCAATGCAATCTGGAGTAACCTGGAGCTGAAGGGAACGGGAAAAATGAGCTCGAGAACTTTCGTTTCAGTTTCCGCCCATGTTTCTCACGCAACATCGGGAAGACCATGAATAGTGAGGTTATCAGGTCTTGAACGATCTTCCAGGTCATTAAGACGCTCGAGTAAGTTAACGTTATCGTTCTACAGAGCGTCAGTGACGCCCTGCATCTCTTGAAGGTCGTGGTCGACTATTTCAAGCGCAGAAACCTAGCTTACTTTCAACAAGAAGCAGTCGACTTCCAATTTCTTTCACGGTTTTTCATTAAACTGCTCTGCCTCTCCTGTGACTTTATGGCACGAGAATTAAGGTCTTGCAGTAGCTTGCACATATCAGCTAGTTGTGTCGCTTGGGCTTCAGTCATGGGGCCGGGGTTAAGCTCTACGTCGCCAGAGAGTAATGACAGTGACCTCAAAACATCAAACACTCTATAAGTAATGCACAAAAAACACTTGGGCACGGAAACAGCAAGAGGCAATGGTTGTTAGTTTTCTTAGCGTGTAACGATGGAACGGAACCAAACTCCACAAGGATGCACACAGCGTTAGAACGATGCATTCCTAAGATGTTTCCATGCCCACTGAAGTATCCAAGGGCACTCCGCGGTTTTAAAGCCAGGCCATCGGCGAGTGACGATGTCGATGTCGATGCGGAAACCCTCTCGAACGGAGTGAAGACACGCTGCGGCCAATCTGCGGGAGCACCGAAGGGCCCGCCGACGATGTTGTCCGGAAAGCCTAGCAACACTTGTCTATTTGCTGACGGGGTGACGATGACTGGTTGAAGTGATGGTGACCAAAGCCGCAGGAAGAACAGCGATGCCAGTATCTGCACAAGGATGCACACAAAGTTAGAACGATGCATTCCTAAGCTGTTTCCATGCCCACTCAATAATGGATCATGAATACACTAGATGGCGTGTTTTCTTTTGTTTTTTGTTGCATATTGTCTATTGTCTATTATAAGTATCTAATAAAGCCTGTTTATATTCAAATATATTTCGGAGTTTACTATACTTCTTTGAATTAAGCTATTCTAAATGCGTTCTATTGAGATGACCAGATTATAATAATAATGATAGTATTAATATTAGTCCAAATAGCTTACCAAATGCAAAAGCATTTCTTTCGGTCAGCCCCCTCGGGAAAATTCTGCTCTGTTAGACGAAACGAATGTACCGAGAAAGTGAGGGAGAGAAGGAAACGCGAGCGCGCGGGGTCGCGCGGGGACGCTGAGCTCTGATTGAAGGGATTAGTGGGTAGGCCTTTTTCTCTAATTTGTCTCCACTGCACTCGTCGAATGCGTTAGAACGCGGAATGCAGGCGTCTGACGTTTGGCATTCGAACGAATTCGACGAGTGCAGTGGAGACAAAGGCAGCTAGGGGGTCATTGAAACACCGTTCAGTCTGCCCAATGTATTCTTCTCCACAGGAAAGGTGAAAGGAATAAACCACCCCTTCGACACAGGTAACAAAGCTGGATGTGTCCTTCTTTGTGCAGCTGGCTGTGCTGATTGAAGAGGTGTTCACTGTTTTGTAGCGTGAGCTACACTGGCCGAAGTTGAGCAGTTTCGCGTGGCTTTCAAAGAGCCGTGCTGCGCAAGCGCGAGGAGCAGTGACGACACACGGCGCACAGCTGGCGCGCCGGAGACGCCGCCGCCGCGCGCTCCGCCGCCACCGCGCTCTCCGCCGCCACCGCGCGCGCCTCGCCGGTCTGCGCATTCCAGAGGAGTGACGTCATAGCCGCGGCAGACGCACTGGCGCCGCCGCGTGCCCGGCTGTGCGCCTCCGTTGCGCAGTAGCCAAGTCTGACGCTGCACCGGAGCCGCTTGATAGCGCCTCTCATTTTGTTCGCATAAGCTCACGCTACGTATATTCTGGCATAGCTGAGCTAAGCCACCGCAATTTTAAGCTTATCGGCTGCAAATTTTTGCAGAGGCTGAAGGTGTGGTCGAGGAGGACGGCAGGGGTAGTCGCCAGAGTTTAGGGGTATTTTGCCCTCAAAGTTTATTGTCAAATTGTTCATTGTGTTGAAAAAAAAAACAGTTTCTCTAATATTCGTAAAATAAATTGTAATATTTAAAGCAACTTATTCCATGAAGTCAGCTGCTTTCTTGAGAATATGTCCTTACAGAGAGAACAATGCATTTACGCTTAACGCTTAACTCGCTTCAGCACATCATCATCCCCTTGTCAAAAGACACTTCGATACAGCGGCATTGGGAAAATACTGGTCGACAAGTCGCGAGAAAGCTTCTTTTTTTTTTGTTTCTCCTATTCACCCCAGACAGGTACTCGAAAGAAAAACGGGCAGACAACAAAAATACAGGGCGTCCACGACATCCCTCTGAAAACCAAAAGGCTTTCCTGAATGGCTGCCAAAAGAGGACACAAGGAAAGACGGCAAATGAGGTGACAGTGTTGTCTGAATGAACGCTTTTGATCGCGCAAAAACATAAAACGTTACACTAGCTGCCTCGCAAACAAGTGCGTCAGCCCCAAACCACTGTTACGCACGCGGTGAAAAAGATTATCTCGACCTCATCGGCTCGACACGTCAGATAGAAGTAGCAAGCACCCGGTGAAATTTCTGCACGTTCAAACGGGCACGGTGTACAACTTGCAGAACGTACCATAATTTCGTGAAGATAAACACATTTCACCGCGCCAGAGAAAACCTTGTTTGGCTATAAATGCGATAACGTTTCCTTCGCAAGCCGACACCACACTAAGTGAAAGTAGCACTAGTGGTCAGTTTGTGTCCGCCATTCTAAAGAAATTCCACAGCGTCCCACAGAGGGAGCACTTTTGAATTATGTCAGAAGCCATACGCTATCTCTCAAAAAAATGGAGTGGTCTGAGGAGAAGGTCGCGGAGCACAAGCGACTCGGCCCAATGAGACGCCGGAAGCGGGAGAACAGCGTTAGGTATTGGGGAGCAGGTCAGACCGTGGAACCCCAAGTGGCTGACTTTAGAACTACAAGAATGGGGACAACAAATACCAATGACTCGGCGCTCGGCTGATTTAACCGAACGCCGCGTCAGCGTTCGGCTGGAGTTCGCGCTCTTCGGTCGCCCGAGGTGGGAGGAAGAGCTTACCACCCGGGCCTGCACGACCAATGCGGCATGCACGGTGCCCAGCTCATCACAAAAGCCCAAGTGGGTCAAGCTAGCATACCCTGACGACTGGTTTCGGGAGAGATCCGGTACAAGCAATAAACGTCACTTCGCTTATTGTTAGTATTTTTACGTAACTGCCCCCCCCCCCCCCCTCTCCCCGCGCTTTATTGAAGGAGACGACGTGGACATGCCCACAAGGCTTGTAAGCATGTCCACAGGTCTTGTGTTGGGTAAACACCGAGGCGTGGGGCCAACAAATAAGGCCCCTATGAACAAACGGGTCAGAGCGCCCCCTATAGTTCGATCTCCGCGCCAATAAGAACCGAGAATCAAGGTGGGTTCGTTCTACTACGACCAAATGCCGAGAGAGGGAACGAGCCCTGTGTCAATTCAATCAACGAATAATAGACTATTCATAAAACTCGAAGCGCCTCATCGCGGCGCAATGTCAAGTTATGCATTGTGGGAATCAGAGGTAAGCAAAATCCATACGCGCTCCGCTTCTGGCCCACAGGTTCCCAGAATGCAACGCGCGCGGTGAAAGATTTATGGAAGTAGTCTATGGCCTTTATATAAAAAAACTATGGATGGAGCGAAACGCCTGAGGTTCGGTTTCGAACTGTTTGAGAAAGTTACGAATCTTTTGCGGCCAATTTTCGATCGTTTCAACGTTTCGGGAGAATTCGCCGTGATGTCACTGCGGCGTCAGTTGCTCTTACCTCAGGAGCAACGGACTTTCACGATTGAGGTGCAAACATTAAATTCGAGGAAAATTGAAATTCAACCTTCGGGGCCGTAGCGCTTCTAAAGAAACGTGCACGCAATTTTGAAATAGCCAGTTGCCAGAGGGGTTAAAATTCGTACATTTCTTACATTTCCTTTGTGACCTGCCGCTGTTGCCAATTGGGGCGGGGGCTCAGGACTCGTCAAACTGCGCTAACGCAGCTTTTTTTCCCCAGTCCCCTTCCATCATGTACTTGTATTTGATGGAGAAATAAATATTACATTATTATATACTGGCACAAGTGTGGTTGAATGCATTTCCTACCATGGGAGTAGGCCATCAATATATTGAACTCTGGTGTCTTTCTGCTTCCGAACGTGCAATGTTTATGGAATGAATGCCTCTATCAGTTACTCTTTTTCTTACGGGTTAAAACACGGGGAACCGTGACGCTTTTGATGTTTTTATCCACCGTCGAAACGTTAGGGTTCGGATCCAGTATTCTAGAGAACTTACACTAAACGTGGCAGAAAGAGAATCATAGACCTGGTGCACTCAATATATTTCATTAAAATGCGCTGATCATCTATCAGAAAACGCGGTTAGACTGTAGTCCACTGGTTACGAGACGACGTGGAGCTTCGTCGCTTCCTTCCTTGCTTCTGTTTGGACGTCACGCACGTTGGGGTATTGTCACGAATGAGAATTGAGGAGGTGACGAAGGACCGAAGGAAACTAAACGTTTAATGGGGCGAACTTGTACCCAAAACAAAATAGAAAAGAAAAAACTAGCGTCGCAGGCGTCGATGGCGGCGTAACAGCAAGATCAAGCGCTGAGGCGAGACTGACTCCGGCTTGCCACGCGGAGCCCCTTATGTACACGCGTGGGCTTCTGGAACAATCGGCGTAGAAGGTTCGACGCGTAGAACATTGGGACCTCAAACAAGCAGCAGGGTTCTCAAACTTATCAGAACTCGACATGTAAAGAAATATCAAAATGGTACGTACGCTCCCAGGAATCGAACCGCAGCCCTTTGAGTGGGAGCCAAGAACGATAACCATTCGGCCAAGGACGAGCTTGATCAGAGACGCCCGTGGCAATATAATAGGAATTGTCACACGCCAAGGAACAGGAAGTGTACGTGGTTACTTGCGCGACTCAAAACTTCCAGATTTCGCAGGCGTAGCTAGCGCGCAAGAACGATGAGATCATCATTTCGCTGCAATTTGTAGACTAAATAATGATATATTGGTGCAAGTTACTTTTCGATGCAGCTATAAACACCCAAATTCTGAAAAAAAAAAACGCTTTTAAATATCTAATATAAACACACCAAGTACCACTCCAAACGCTTAGTGCTTTGCGGTGGAGCCCCTATAACGGAGCCGTTTAATTTTTCAGGCAAGGTTTGATGTCGCTTTTCTTGTTTGTAGGTCAAACGTGACTCAATGTTTTTGACTTCACAATTTAGCACAATTTTCAAATAAAAACCGATGTTTTTTCATTACACGTAATTATGATACGTTTTGGGAAATCAGTAAAATTTCCTTATACCAAAACAACAACGAATGGTATAAAACACATTTTATATAATTGTAAGCTCCATGTAACTATGCACATTTTTTATCTTTTACTAAGTTTTCCAGATGTCCTTCAATATAAAATAATTTCTGTAAGTGTGTTTAAATTGGTGGTGGCGGTGAAAACGTTTGTTTTATTAATATTGAGACCTCTGTCCCTATGGTTGTCCTGTCGGGTCAGGGGGGGAAGAGGGGGGGGGGGGGGGAGAGAGGGAGAGTTTAAGGGATTGATGCCGGCAGATCGGATGAAGGAAATGAGTGCGTTGTAAACGGCTCCTTGTAGAGGTGTGGCCCCTGTCGGGAGGGTCCACTCTTCAATGGATTATGGCACTGATGGGCATCCCGTGCTGCCTCTGAGTTGCTGCCAGGCGTGATGACGGTGGGTAGCCAGGCCAGGGCAATCCCGTAGCAAGTGCCGTTGAGCGGCCCACGTCCCGGAAGGTCAGTACGGGCAGTTGGGACATTCTGATCTGGTCGATGTACGTATCGGTGGGCAGGAGTGAGCGCCGTGCCGGTGCGTATCTATGAACGGGTGACAGATTCCGACCTGGTGAGGCCCTTTGGGATTGGGGGAATTTTTTTCTTCTGGCAGCTGGCTGAAAGGTGCTTGTTTACGGTCCTTTTTAAGTTCAGTGCGTACCTCACTAATGTCGAGATCTTGTTCGTCCGTTGCTGCGTGGGGAGATCCTCCGTCATGGCCGCGCGCAGGTGGAGAACAACTTGGTGGGTGGGTACCTTGCCTCCCATGCGAGCCGATTGGTCCGCTTGTCGCCCTTCCCTTCCATGTGCCTCGGTACCGATCCAAGCCGAACATTGGTTCCATGCTCGGGTGCGAGGCGGTTCAGTGTTGTGCGGATGTTTCGCACCACGGGTGCGGTGTCAAGGGGTTTTTTCTACTTGCCTGACCGCCGCTTGGCAGTCTGAGTGTACGGCGATGGTGGCAAAGGCGAAGCGTCGGGTTCTTGACACATATTAGAGTGCTGCCTTTGTGGCTAGAAGCTCGGCTCTCGTATGGGTCAGGTGTGTGCTTATATGTATATTTGACAGCTTGAACCAGGGGAAGATATATAGAGAAATTGAGACAGGAGAGAAAAGACAGCTGTCTTTTCTCTCCTGTCTCAATTTCTCTATATATCTTCCCCTGGTTCAAGCTGTCAAATATACAAGTATGTACCAACACGCTCAACTATCAACCGTTACTCTGTGTGCTTATATGCCGGGTAGCATTCCTTGTCCTCTTTGTAGAAGGCGATGCCCGTCGAATTAGGGCCGATGGAGGCGTCTGTGAATATATGTGTGACTTCGATGCCCACTATTGCACGTTGGGCATGGCCTCGGGCTTGACCAGTCCGGCAATTGAGGTCGTTGTCTCCGACGTGCTTAGGAATGGGATCCACGCTGGCAGTGTCTGACATCCAGGGTGGGTCGGGGTCCGGTAGAAGGGGCAATTTGAGGTGGCATCCGATGCGTTCGAGAATCGCTCTGTCCGGCTTCGTAAGCGACAAGCGCTGCACTAAGCCGATGCGAACATCACGTGTCAAGTCCCTAGGAGTGTTGAGACGGGCCTCCCTCTTGAGGTCTTCCGTTGTAGCGTCATCGGTAAGTCCACAGCTGTCCGTGCACACCGTCGGTTGAGAGCCTCTAATTTGTCTCTTTGGGTATTGGTGAGCGTCAGGAAGGGCATCGCATAGAGTATTCGCGGCGTTACTAGCCCGCGGTTCCGAAGTTTGTGCATGTTCTCCGAATTTCCCCACGATTGTCCTGGAGTGCGGGCGATGAAGTTGTGGAGAGTCGTTGACCTATTTTTGATTTTTGTCGTTCGCGAATTACCGCTGTTGCTGACATGGATGGGAAGGCCGAGGACGGCGATTGACTCTTCTCGCGGGAGTGGAAGACCCGCTGGAAGGGGAGCCTGGAAGAGTGGAGCCCTTGTTTTTTTTTTTTTTTTGTGCATGCCATGCCTCCGAGTACGATGTGCGACAATTTTGTGGGTGATGGGGTAAGGCACACGGATGTGAGGTATGCGTTAAAGGTGTTCAGGACTCTTGGGTGGCATCTTGCTGCTGTCCGATAGAGCGCGCGATCGGTTCCAGATAGTAACGTCGGTCGCATACAAGGAGTGGTCCAGGTGCTCGACCCGGTCGAGCGGTGCCGGTAGGCCCGACATAAGAATGTTAAATAAGAGGGGACTGAGGACGGCGTCCTGTGGTACACCGTGCGAGAATTCCCTCGGTCGAGATTCTGCCCCTGTACGGTAACCGTGAAGATACGTTTGTTGAGGAAGGTAAAGAGGAGGTTTGTCAACCGACCCTCCAGTCCCATTTCTCTGAGCTTATCGATGATGAGTGCAGGTGAGGCATTGTCGAACGCCTTTTGTACATTGATGGCGGCCACGAGTCGAATCTTTCGCCGATTTCCTTGGGCGTATGCCGTGTCTTGGTGGATCATGGCCAGGCTATCCTGGGCCGACAAGTTTTGTCTAAAGCCGGTTTGTGTGGGTGCCAGCTTTTCGTTACGTTCGAGAAACCAACGTAGCCGCATGTCCACCATGTGCTCAAAATCCTTGGTTACGGTGGAGGTGAGGGGGATGGACCGCAAGTTGTTCGGCGAGTCAATCAGCTTTCCCGGCTTCGGAATCGGCGCTATCGTAGAGGTTTTCCTTTCGTACGGTGTTTCTCCGGTAGCCCAGACATTGTTGTATAATGCCAAGAGTTATTCCAGCCCCTCATCCAGTAGATTTTTCAGTACTGAATATGTTATGCCATCTGGCCCCCGTGAACTTTTTATGTTTGTCTCATCAAGTGCGAAATGCGGCTCAAAAAGCGCGAAGGGTTCGTCAATCGAGCCTACGTGCACGCTGGGTGTGGTTGGGGATAGTTTCTACTCTGTGCTCCTTGCATCAAGTGTGCTTGTAGGGAAGAACTGCGGGCCAAGAAGTTCCTACAGCTCTTTGGGTTTGCAGCCAAGTTTAAGTGCAAGCGATGCAACGGCGTTTCTGGCCGGTCGAGTACCTGCAAAGATGTGGCACCATAGCGTTTACTACGCGCCACATCTTTGCTGGGTGAATCGGTGCAGATAACGTTGCACAGAGCTCAGGCCACTGTTCCCGACGCAGTTGTTTTGTCTATTTCCGCAGTCGGGCGATTGCTCTGTGGTATTCTCTGCGCGCTAACGGGGGAAGTTTTGTGTCGTCGGTGCCTACACTGCCCTCGTAGCCTCGCTGCCTCCAAGTTGAGAAGATGAAGGTCCGGGACTGGATCTTCGGGTCGGATTCGATTGGTTTGCGTAGCACTTTTCATGGCTTGTTGGATCTCCCCGATGAAGGTCCCGCATGCATGTATGTAGTGCGCACAGAAGTTGTCCCACTTGGTTATATTTACTGTCGTCTTCGGCGGTCTGCACTGGCTCGTCCACATACCTCGGAACGCTAACAAAAAGACTCAAGTACAAAAATACAACAAGCATGTGTTAAGACAAGCTATACGTCTCGGGCTTGTGCTAAAGCTTCGAGGTCTGGCCATTTAGGTTAGTATAGAGACCATAAATGACGCTCTCGGGGCCAGAAGTCATGAGATAATAATATCTTGTCGACGTGTCGATCGAAACCGAAACCATGTCACTCGCCTCCATGGCCAACTAGTTCCCAGAGTGCAACGCGCGCCGTGTTGCATTATGGAAGTAGTCTATTAGCCGCAGAAGACCTCTGTTCTCCTCACAAGGAAGTATTAGCGGTAATTGCTGACTTTGACAAGATGCGTATCACTCTCGTCTCCGTATATATACGACCGCGACAAACAGAAGCAGACGAGATGCGCTGGCTCCAAACGCTACGCAGTCGCATCACAACCAAACTCACACAAGTTGCTGGTGACTTTAATGCCAGGCACACAATGTGGGGATACCGCAACACGACAAGAAGGAAACGAACGCTGGTGAAGGCTATAGACAAAGCCGAACTTCTGCTCCTGAATCAACCCGCGGTACCGACTCGAGCGGCGGCTACAGAAGCACAACACTACACTACGCCGGACCTCACGTGGGCGTCACCAAACATTAAAGTGTGGTGGCAGACTATTCCGGACTGCGAAGGTAGTGACCGCTTTCCAATTCCTCACATACATAAGCTTCCATCTCTAGACATGTACTGGGAATCTCGACGCTGCGAAGCTCGGGGATCTTGCTTGTGTACAAATCAACAAGCTGTATCAACCAATAAGTATGCATACATCGAGCTCGCGCCTTTACATTAATATTGTTGGTCAGAAGTCTGTTTCGTGCGTCCATAGACAAAATATAACTGTTTGCAATTACTGTTTTTCTTAATACGCCTGAGTACGCGAGGTAAAACTCGGAGGCGCCATTAAAAAGCTCCATTTGAACACACTTCTTATCTCTTATCTGTACTGACCCGCAGCACTGCACGAAGTGATCGAAGTCACCACCCGCTTGCATTCCACTAATATTCAACATTGCGTATGCGCATAAAGTTATCCTGCAATCTTATAGGCACATTCGACATACAAGCCGTTTTAAGAAAGCAAAAGTCGAGCACTTGTGTGAAGATTGTCGGACCGTTCGTCGGAAGTGCGCCGGACGGGCATGAACCCCTATGCGGTGCGCCAAACGAACGAAATTCATAGCACATTTGACGATTGCTAATGGCCATAATATTTGTTATGTGTTTTCTTTCTTCCTGACTGAGTATGCCGAGATAATTTCAGACACATCGTTCAGAGACTGATTTGGGCGTCAGTAAAAGCTCGTCCAAAAAGGCTTAGCGAGGAGTAGGGGACGCTTGTTAGGACCCCCGTCGTAGCTAGCCGATCTCAGAGTTTGCGAAAACTTAAATCTTCTATCAGCATAAACTTTGAGTGGGAGATATATGATGACACTAGGAAGACATCATAGTAACTTTTATGCAGTAGTGAGGTCAAATTTATTGCGTTTCCTTAAAAGTTTGTGCGTCAACGCTGGGCTCAATTGATACTCCTGAGAGGATGCGGCTTGCTTTCCGCCCCATTAAGTAACAAGAAGCGGACGTTTGGCAGACAGAATACGTGTAAGGCTCGAGGTGACCAAATTTCAGTTGTAGTTCACTGGTACTAGACGGAATTATTGAAATTGAGCTCAAAGAAGCACTCGAGGGGTGAGGTGATTAAGCCACGTCTTACTACGTTTGCATACGCTCACACAATATCCGGTGTTCCGGGAACCAAGGAAAGTGCCCCGGTCTTCGTTTTGTATCGCTCGAGAATGAGTGTATTGTACATTCGTGAAAAGTCAGATAATCGAAAAAGCAAGCAGCGTGTTCGGTCGCGGCGTGATAGCATGAAATGAAGCTGCTCCATCGAAACCAAAACTGAGTGGCCAACTAGTTCCCAGATTGCACTGCGTGGTATTTCGCCGCGATGGGGCGCCTCGGTTTTGGAAGAAGTATATTGTGACTTGGGTATCGACGCCTTCACAAAGATAGCTGCCAGTCCCCTCCCTTTTGGCGCATCCTGGTCACTTGGGCTCTTCCTTTTCGCTTCATGCCTTCTTGAGATGGTGGGTATGAGGTATGCTTTGAACCCCTGAGGCCGATTCTCCGGACGGGGGTCTGGCTCTTGTAAGAGAAGTACGGGTACGGGGTCTGCTGCGATTGCACTGAGACCACGGCAGTTCCACTGGAGGACGTGGGGGATGATGGAGCGGTCCTTAACGGTTTTGTTCGTCTTAGCGTAGTTGGGCGATGCTTATGGTCACAGGGGGCTGGCTTATTTTTTAGTAATTGCTGGAGGAGCATTTCTGGTTGGTCGAAGCGGCCATCTGTTTCCTCCTTTTGTTCTTTTAATGAGGCGTTTAAGTTCCTCTTGGTGCCTTTTGAGGGTCTCAAATTTATCAGTGAGTCGTTGCGCTCATATCACGGTAGCATTGTTTGAAGCCCTGGTACCTGCGTTCTGCGCGCCTGGTAGGCTGATGGGTTGAGCAGAGAGGATAGGTCCTGTGTTACCCTGCTGAGGAACATTGGACTGGACTTGTTGAGTGTGGTTTTCGAACTACCCCGGTCGGAATGTAAGTCCTGAGGTACCTGTCATGATGGCGTCATTGCGAGCTTTTGCCTCCACGATCTCCCGTGTTAGCGTTGTTACCTTGGTACTCTTGCGCGGCGGATGTTCCACGCCCTTGGCAGATGACGACGATATGTCTTAGAATATTTTAGTTGCTCTTTCCCACCTGTGTTTGGTGCCGCCGCTGCAGCTGTATCTTCTGGCTGGGGATCGAGTGGCGGAAGTTTACTGACATAGTTTGTCTGCGTTCCCTTTCGAGGTCCATGACCATTGTTCGCTTATATGTCCCTTGGGCGTAAAATCTTGCGTCGCTCGCTGGTCGCCTAGCGGCGTGCGGCGGCCCAAAATAATCAAAGGATGGCTTCTTTTTTTTTTTTTTTCGTCATGGCGGTGTTTATGATACGAATTCGGAATTTCGATGACATTGCGTCGTGCTCGCCAACACAAATCTAACAGCGTGGGGTTTCTGCCCGGCAATTCGTTTCGGCCATGCATTGCTTGCCTAATCGACCGCAGCGGGTTTAGTAGGGGCAATCATCTGCCTTGTGGCCAAACCTGAGGCAGTCGGTGCGGGCAACCGGCTTTGATCTGTAAGGCATCACAGGGGCGCAGAGTGATCCCACATGTACCACGTGCGACAATGGCGTGCCTTTGAAGGTTACGAGGACCGAAGGGTTCATTGCCCTAAGTCTCCTGCTGGTGAGAATAGTTGCTTCTTTGCACACCATGAGCGATGCGAGTTCATTATCACTGAAGTCCACTGAAACTCATGATCTGCATGTGTTCTTCTGCCTCACGATTGGTTTTCACGTCGATTGCAATAGCGTTTGCACGGTTTAGCACGCGGAGCTCGGTCCATTAGAATGAATGCGGTCGCGCGTCATTGCCATTATTTCTTTTGGAGCGAGTTGAGAGACGTGGAAGTGGCCAACTGGTTTGAAGCAGATCGTCACTGGTGAGGGTTCACCTTTGAAGGGTTCTGCTGCTCGCTTTCAATCCTTGGCATAGGAAGCGGTAAACCAGTGTAATTCCCCTTTGATTGGCACTGAAGTCAATTCTGAGATTGTTCTTTTTTTTTTTTGGACAACTTAATCTAGACGCTCTAAGCATCCCAACGAACCCGAAATCACAATCGTACGTGGCTTATTTCCTCTTTAAAAGCGTGTTCAAAGATCGCGAAGTAGTTTTTGGGAAGAATTTTCTTCCGAGTGAAGTGGTCGACGAAGGGCGCTTGTCGGCGAGTTGCAAACGATGGTTTCGCCCACGGAGAAAAAGAGGAGTCCTATCCGAATGTGTACCTATCAGACTCTCTTCGAAACAAGTTATAATAAAATCATTCTGAATCTGCAAGTATTGTAGGGCTTTCATTGGTCCACGTGTTTTTCTATTGCCATTAGATGAATAGGTTTTTTTTTTTTTTTTTAAGGACTTGGTATATGTTGGAACTAACACATTTTAAAGAATATACGATCAAAAACGACCTTTTTTCAAAAATGACTTCAGTGCCTCTGTAATCTTCGGGTGAGAGTTGCGTTGCTGCCGTGTCGTCATGCATAGGATCGGTGTTAGGCCTAATGTCGGGCACAAGCGTGATGTCGTTAATTCTTAAGGTAACGGCGCAAGACCAATCACACAAAAGTCACACAGAAGGACAAGCACACGTGCTGCCCTTCTGTGTGTCGCTTTGTGTTTTTGATCTTGCGCTGTTACATTAAAATACGAATCAACAACTCGCTCAAGTTTCCAATTTATCTAGGTACGTTAATTCCTTTCATTCGGAAAATCGACGGTGGCGATTGCCGATTACTTTGGTCCATCACCCTTTAACATCAGGTCATCGAGGCGTACCGTCGTAGTTTGGAAGCGCAGCGTTGACAGAAATTAGAAAGATGATCCAGTAGCAAGAAAACTGCGATCTTGTTCGGAACGCTTCGTCGTCTTCTTCTGTTTAAATTGGGCTGTTCTGACCTTTTCGTAATTTATTGTTCATAGCGATTTTGAATATAATTCATTAATCTTTTCTGCACGTGCTTTTAAAAAGTTTTATAAAAAAAATATTATAAACACCGAAGTCATGCCGCATTTTGACGTACAGTCAGCAGCGAAACACCCCAGGCCTTCTAGTTCCGCTTTCATAAGTGTGCAATCTGTTGAAACCTGTTGAATCCCTGTGGGATGGATGGCATAAAGGACATCGTAAATCTTGCAGCTCTAGACATGCTACTTCACTTAATATAAAAGAGAGCTGGTTCAATACATTTTAATTATGATAACACAGCTGGCGCTACAAGCCAAAGATGTCAATCAAGCAACGCCAAATACACTGCGTCACGCCATTCACGTTCTTTTTGTGCGTATGTTCCGCGTCCAATGCGTAATTTATTCCCGGTTACCACAAAAAAAAAAAAAAACCAGCAAAATGCAGCGAATTTGCGTGGCCTCGCGCTTCTTTTTGTGCGTCTGTGCTTGTGTGATTCTAATTTGGTCATTGTGCAGTGGTTCAGATCCTCTACCAATCGCCAAGACGTGACTTGCGGAAAGGATCTCTTCCCCAGACGACGTCCGAGGAAGAGCGTGCGTTCCGGACAAGCAAATAGCTGCTTGCATCTGCTAAAGTCTTTGCTCACTTTGATTCTGCAAGGCCAACTGTGTTGATTACTGATATACCTCCCCAAATAGACGGTATAGTCTTGGCGCGCGAGAGCCATCAGAGGAACAGAGTCCCATTGCGTTTGCATCTTGAAGCCTATGAAGAAACAACTTACAGTCAGCTGGGCAAGGAGGTATTAAGCCTAGCCTTCGGAATTACAAAATTCAGGCGGTACCTGTGGGGTCGACATTTCAAAGTAATTACAGACCACAAGCCGCTACTGGGGATGCTGGCAGCGGATAAGCCCGTTCTGGAGTCCTGCTCTCCGAGGGTGCTGAGGTCGGCTGTGCTGCTTTCTGGAAACCGTTACACGTGAAGTAACTGGCCTGATAGCCACATTGCCCATGCGGATGGACTAAGTCGTTTGCCACTTCCCCCGAGTGACTTTGCTGTGGAATGTCCCGCTGATGTGTTCATGCTTCAAGGTGTGTACACACGAGTACAGTCACCGGCTGCTGTCGCCCGTGGAGTCGGGAGCGAGGGAAGCTTTGTGGATGGGCCTCAGGCTAGACATGGGACTTGAGGGAAAGCCATATGAAGCTCGTTTCAGTAAAATGGGTGTGAAAGGGAACTGTGGGGTCTAGGGAAACCAGGTTGTAGTCCCAGTATCACTCTAAGACGAGGTCTCAAGGTTGCTTCATGAGAGCCATCCAGGTATATCCAAGATGAATGCTGTGGCACGGAGCCACGTTTGGAGGTCTAAGCTGGACGACGACATTGTGGCTGCAGTTCATGACTACCGTTCGTGCCAGGATCAAGTTGGAGTCGCGTCCAGTGTTCAAGTCATGCCCTGGCCATTCCCGGACAGACCCTGGTCAAGGCTTTATGTGGACGATGCAGGGCCGTACAGGAACACTTATGTTTTATTGCAGTCGACGCCTTCTCCAAGTGAATGGAGGTGCTTCCAGTGACGACGCCGTCTGCGGAGGTCACCGTTGCGTGCCTACGGACAATGTTTGCCAACCGGGGCCTGCCGGATATTTTGGCCTCTGACAATGGCCCCGCATTTGCAAGCGACATGTACAAGACTTTTTTGAAGAAAAATGTAATCTGACAAATGTTGGTACCGCCATACCATCCGGCGTCTAATGTATCCGAGCTGCCTAGCGGGCTGTTCAGACGGTAAAAAAGGAACTGTAACGGCATACTGCCGCACCGAGCTGCTGTTGGAGCGGAAAATGAATACGGAGATGGACCTTTTTCACGTTGAGCTGAGGACAACCGTGCTGCAGAAGCAGCTAAAGCAGAAGATCAAATGCGATGAGACAACAAAGCCTTGAATTGAAGGACAATCTGGAGACCACGTGTTTGCCAAGAACTTTCGTCCAGGCCCTGCATGGTTGCAGGCTGTGGTCACGGCGGTGCACACATTTTCTTCGGACCTCCAGCTTGCAGACGGACGATTCTGGACGCCACACCGAGACCATGTTCGGCCAATAAACCCGTTGCCACAGCGTGAGCAGAAGAGTCTGTCTGCCACAGCGCGAGCAGTATGATTTCGTCTGGCACACCTACAAGCACTCTCGCAGACCCCGATGCTTCAGGCCTCTTTCAGTCTTATGCCTGATCCCATCCTCGTCGTCCATTCTGAAAATCCGTGCCGAGTATATCGCCCGGCTCAGGGACAAAGACAGACAAGCCACGATGAGGACGTCCGACTTACTGACTCAATCACTGCACACTTTTATTAACTTTCCCGGTGGCGCCTTCGTGGTGTTGCTTGTTGCAACCTATCACGTGTTAAAGGGGCACTGACAGGGTATTTTCGCTCGCCAAGGTTTTTATTTGCACCTGACATATGACAGCCATAATACCCAGAACACAATTTGCGGCTCAAAATTTGTTTTCTTTCCGCTCGAAAACCGCGAATCGAGAACCGGCCGGTTTTAGTATCACGATCACTCTCCTCTCTGTGGTCACCCGCCGTTTTCTATGGTTTTGACACAACCACCAAATATAATCAAAGTCGCGGGTCATCGAAGGAACACCCTCAATATTAAAAATAGAAAGAGAAATATGACACCCATTTTTTGTAACTTCTAAAAAGCTGCAAATATGTTGATTAAAAAAAGTTGCATAGTCACGTGATTTCAGGCAACGCTATTTCTCTCAATATTTCTTCTCCCTCCCCAGTCCAGTTTCGGTTTCGAGCAGTTGCTTTTTTTTTTTCTTTATTAAAAATATACGTGACGCTGTACTAAAATAATGATTGGGTAGTCTTTTGACACCATGTTAAATCGTCTAAAAAAAGAATATATATATATATATATTATTTTTTTTTGGGGGGGGGGGCATGTTAGTTTAAAGGGAATCTGAAACGTTCTTTTTAAAAACATAAGTTAATGATTCTTTCTGGCGTGTTTTTTTCAAGGAGAAGCTACATATCACCATCCTTTGTCCTCAAAACGACACTATAGACGTGAAAAAAATCGAAAATCATGCAACCTCTCACCGCCGCCGAACGTCATTGATTGGTCAAGCCGTGACGTCATAAAATGAGCAGGCACGATTCTAACTGCATCTTTCGCACAACGATCAGCTGGAAATCCTTACCTCGTTTCGTATGCGCTTCGTGTAAGCTCCTCGGCTTCGCTGAGGTGCCTGCCCCTTCTTTAAAAAGATGCTCGGAACTGCTTGACCAGCAACAATTTACTCAAGGTAGGGTGCCTCAATGTTCTTTTGTTTAGGGTGATGCCACCCTTTGTAGTACCTGATGCCGACAGCACGCGCTCACGGGTAAAATACAGAGAAATCGACGAAAACAAAATGTCGCCATAGCAGAGTCAGCGCCACAAACGCGTGCAGGGACACGCGCTTTCACGCGCTTCTGAATAAAAAAGAAAAATAAAAGTGTGGGACAAAATGGCCAGATGTCTCCACCCTAAGCAAAGCGCACATGAAGGCACCCTAACTCAAGGTAAACCTCTTCTTCCGCACGCAATCGTTCCGAGATGCGAAACTAATGGGTGTGGAAGAAGATGTTCAGTAAATGGTTGCTAGTCCATGTGTTGGTCTTCTTTTCTCCCTCTCTCTTCGTGTATTTTCCTACGTTCAGCTGGCATCTTTCAGAAGCATGAACCACCAACTAGACCAGTATCGACGACGCAAGACACTGGTTCTGCGAGTCGAAGAGCACGCGCGAGGAACCTTTCGTGTCGTCACGTTTTCCCTTCTTCCTTTACTGCCCTATCCCGCAGCCGCGGAGGGGGGGGGGGGGGGGGGGGGGGGTTTCAACGCAACTTCAAAGCCTTCTTTCTAGGAAATGCGGGCATGAAATAGCCTACTTTTTGTAATATTTGTGATGCTTGGAGTCGGATTAAAAAGAATCCAATGTTTTAATCGAGTTCCCTTTAATGTAATTACTGCAAAGAGGCAGCGAGCTGGACAAGAATAACGAAATAATCTCCGGAGAAGGGGAACAAGGGGGACAAAGGACGAACACAAATCTCCAAACACAGCTAGGTGACTGGTGCGCGACTTAAAATATCCGCTTGATCCTGGTATCAAACAGAGGACCTATTCATTTCCAGTGAAGCGCTCCACCAACCGAGCTAACCAGAAGTTAGACGTTAGTAGAGCAAACTCTTTTTTCAGTCGCGACCAGTTCATATACCTGCGGTTGGAGATATATATGTTCGTCCTTTTCCACCTTGCTCTCCTTCTCCAGGGATTATTTCGTTATTCTTGTCCAGCTCGCTGTACCTCTGCATTAATCGCATTAACATCATTGCGGGCCCTTTCACCCTTGTTGGTGTTAGACTGTTGGCAGCTGTTAAAACCCGTTTGCTCTTCTGATGTCTAAAGGGGTATGCAAACTGGCACCGTGGCCGTGGCAAGCCGGAGAAAGTTCACGGCAAAACCGGGGAGACTTCCCTCCACGCCACGACACGTTCCGTCAATCTACGTCGTCCCGCCCCGTGACGTGCTCCATGACGAAACCACTGGATGCTACCAGTCACGTTCACGAGCGGGGTGGAGAGGAGGTCAAGGCTTCGGCAAGGCTTGCGAGGAGTCGGGCGTCGCCCGACTTTCCGACGCAGCGAAACGCACGGAGGACGTGTACGGAGACATTTCCATTGGTGGGGGTGGGCCAGTCACATCGCTTCATTCTCTCCGGCTCACCATGGCTCGCTCTTGTCTTTAAACAGGAAAACGAAAAGGGAGTCCAGCTTTTTTGATGGAGCGGTGAGCCGTTTACGAAACACGTCCCCAGTTTGCATAGCCTTTTAAGTCCTCATTAGCTCAGTTGGTAGAGCGTTCCACTGGAAATGGAGAGGTCCCTGGTTCGATACCAGGACAAGGCGGATTTTTCAGTCACGCACCAGTCACTTAGCTGTCTTTAGACATGTATGATTGTCCTTTAATTGTCCCCTTTGTTCCCCTTCTCCAGTTTATTTCGTTACTTATCACAACATTTTATTCGGAGTGCCGTAAATTGCGTGACATCGCGTTTTTTTTTAGTTCGTTCTGCAGCTGTGATTGTTTGATTTGAATTCGGTCATTGTACAGTGGTTCAGATCTAACAATCGGCACGACGTGAATTGCGGAAATGGTCTATATTACGAAGCTTATTGCGTTGTCGATAACCTATGAATTAGGCTCCAATGCTGCTGTTTCACATGAAACTATTCCGCGAAAAACGTGCTACTCTCATGACGAATTCGCGACTTTTTGCGCGCACTTGGGCGCTCTCCAACGCTCCGTCCTTGCCGTCGGAATGCGGAGAGGCGCAGCCGACATCAGGTGGTTTTGTTTACGATGGCGGCGGGCGTGGCGCGGCAAGGCTGGAATAGAATCTGGTTGTACGCTTTTGCGTTCGATGGTACAGAGCGCGACACTGTTAGCGCGAACAAGCGATCGACGGTTTTTCCAGTTTTACTCTTTAAAACCAAGAAATGTCATCCAAGTTATTATTGCAACGGAAAGAGCTCATTTAGTTCTATAATGTAAGCGATAAAATTTCGTGCTCGCTAATACTATATAGGAGTAAAATGCGAAAAAGCGCCGATGTCGTGTTCGCGCTAACAGTGTCGCGATGTGTACGTCCACGGGACGACATTCCTTTGTGATCGAGACTGGAAAAATCGGCCACGCCGATTGACGGAAAGCACAGAAGACCCGGTCGATCATGAGGCGATCATAGCCATTTTATTCTTGATACCCTCGTGCAAGTTCGTCTGCTCTTCGCGTACCTCGTGTGTTTGTTTACATCCCAGTTGGGCCTACGTGCTTATCTGTTTCCCCCGTATACCTCAAGCAATAACGGCGCGAAACTGGCTGCCTCGACACCGAGCGTTCTCTACGTTGCCTCTTGATTTGCGTGTCCCTCTTTGCATTTCAATGCGCAAAAGACGCATTACTTGCTAGCCGTATAGATCTTTGCGAAAATCACTTTCTGCGCGCTGTCATCTTCGTCTGCTGGGCTGTGAAAGGCCTTCTGAGCATGCGCTGTTGCTCTGCTGTGCGGTATATCGGACGCTGCGCATGCGTCCCAGCTCAGTGACTCAGCATTTTTCGCCCGGGTGATAAGCGACGCAAAGGTCCATGGAAGCGTTGGTAGAACTGACACGCGTCACGGCATCGCTACGTTTTGATAAGATTAGTGAGTCGCTGAGGCTGACGCTCTAACATATTGCTCTATTCGATGCGCCTTTGCTTGTTAACTTACGGCGTAATGTTCTTACAAGCCCTTGAATATTAATTATACGCATACATGTCGATTTTATGCAAGAAAAAATAAACGCAGATTTACTACGCCTAAGTGTGCCAGAAATTAGCGCCGAAACCCGAAAACCTCACTAATAGGGTAATTAGGAGCAGAACGATCTGAATGTTCAAAAGCCCAATGTGCCGTGACAGGCGTTTTCTCGCTCCAGACAACTGTTTTGATTACTGTGTTACGTACCACCCCGAATAATATGAGCTAAAGACCCGAACCGGCCTTCTTCTGCGTCTGCGGTCTCCACAACTTCATTATCTCTCAATTTATTAAAGAGCATGGTATCTCAACTTCACATTCTATTCCTTGTTCGAAGCAGAGCTCAATTAGAAACGTACGACAAAGAAGCATAAAGGAGTGTTTCAACTCATATTGTCCGCGACAGTACATCAGGGTGTTGCGAAAGGCCCCAGGAGACGACCTTGCTCCTCCAAACCGACCGGCACAGGTGGCTATGGTCAGCTGCGCCCGGAGACAGAGCGAGAGGCGCATTGGAGCCGCCAACGCACCTTGGTACTCGGGGACGACGTGACCTTCTTGTAAAGGATCATCGGGTTGACCCACGCCAGTGTCTTCTAGCCGACTTTGTCGTCGGGCCCCTCTCCTTGCTTCTGCTGTCTGACCTCGACTCTCGGCGACCCGACAGCCTTGGGACGTCCTCGACAGAGAAGGGGGCTTTACTCAATTTCCCCAGCTTAGATCGCCCATGGGATTATCCCCTAACCCACGGAAGCCTGGACGCCTGCAATTATGGATCTTCCGCCTTCCTCGAGTTCGATGGCACCATTGTCCGCGGAGATTAACCGGCGACACCGCGGCCAAGGACGTCTGGCCCACGGAGTGCGTGACGCGTGTGCCAGTGTGTGAGGGAGAGAGAAGGGGCGTGCGTGAACGTAACGAACACTGACCACGCTGTTTAGGTCAAGGCAGGGACGATAGGGATTCCCTACTAGGGATGTGGGGAAAAGTGACGTTATAAAAGCAGCAGCAGGTGGCTGCTACTTGGTGTTCTCTGGGGTTCTCCCGTCTTATGATGTAACCTGTTCATATGTACATATAAAGAGTTATATAGAGACACCCTCCTGCTCCCTGGTCCTTCCCGAGTCCGGCCCCTCCATGAGTTCCTGCCCTGGCTCGGCTCCCTGCCGTACCCAAAGTGCCCGGACAACCGCTCGGTCCTAACAACTGGTTGGCAAGCGCTGGGATGAACTGGAGCGACTTCAGCGGCGGAGAGTTGGTGAGTGCCTGATTTGAGCTCATGGGTGACACCAGAACTTTAGATCGTTAGATGCTGGTACTGGCAGTGGGGACTACTCTCAAGCAGATTTTGTTTTGGGTACTTGAGGTAGTCGTAAGGGAGCTCAGATTGCATTCATCATGAATCTCGAAAGGTTGTTGAAGCCAGACTTGCTTTTGATGTGCGGAGAATTGGGGATTGACACGCGTAAGATTCAACGGAAACCCTTTCTCCTGAAGGCCATTCAGGATATCGGTGCGGAGGACGCTGAGTTAGAAGAATGCTGGGAACTGATCAAAGCAAGGAAGCGCGAGGCGGAAGAGCAGGAACAAAGAGTCAGACGCGATGCGGAAGAGCGGGAACAAAGAGCAAGAGAGGAGCGTGAGGGGCGCGAACGCCACGAGCTAGAGATGAAGCGCCTTGACCTGGAGTTAAAGCGGGCAGAAAACGAACAGGCTGGTAGCCGCGCTTCGAACTCTAACGTTGTCAAGGCCTTGAAAATAAAAGAACTCTTGCAGCCTTTCAAAACCCGGGAAGATATAGGATTATTCCTAGTAAACTTTGAGCGGACTTGCGACAAGATGGGGTTCTCGCGCGACACGTGGCCCCAACACTTGCTCACCTTGCTGCCCTGCGAGGCGGCTGACGTAGTGGCGAGGCTAAACACCGAGGATGCCTCGGACTACGAGAAGGTCAAACTCAGTCTTCTAAAGAAGTATAGGTTGTCTACTGAGGCATTCCGACAGCGTTTTCGAGGAGACACCAAAAGACCGAGCAGTCTTTCACGGAGTTTGCATACAGTCTGAGGTCAAACTTGGTGGAGTGGCTGAAAAGTGCCGAAGTCTACGGTGACCACGATCGCGTAGTCGAGTGCATGGGGCTTGAGCAGCTCTACAAGTGCATGCCAGAGACAGTCCGATTCTGGGTTCAAGATAAACTGCCCGAAACCACCCAGAAGGCAGCTGAGTTGGCCGAGGAGTACATGTCGCGTCGAGGCAGCCAAAAAGGGGACACGCCGGAGCGTAGAGGCCTCGAGGGACGCGCAGACTATCGCGGACGGTTTTCAAAAACGCGCAGCGAGGTAGCGAAGCAGGACTTTAAAGGTCCCGCAAAGGACTCGCCCCGGGAGGCAGGCTCTACGGGGAGTGACAGGGTTAAAGAAGTAAACGGAACCCCGACAGAGGGCAAAGCGAGTGACTTGAACAGAAAGCGCTTCGAGTCGAGGCAGCCGATGCGCTGTTTTAGGTGTAACGAAACGGGACATATTGCGGCCGGTTGTCGAAAACCTCGCATGGTGTTCTCATACGTCAGCAATGACGACGAGAACGACAAGCTGTTAGCTCCATACACGCACGACTTGCGTGTGAATGGCCATGCCTGTAAAGTTCTTAGGGACAGCGCCGCCACGCTAGATGTTATGCATACTTCCCTTGTCCGCCCCGAGAATTACACGGGCGAGTGTGCTTGGATACGGCAGGTGGTGGAGCAACAGAGCGTCTGTTTGCCGGTGGCCAAGGTGGTGATCGAGGGTCCCTTTGGTACACTGGAGACAGAGGCTGCTGTTTCGAATGACCTACCACTGCAGTATCCATATTTGTTTTCGAACAAATCTGATCAAAAGTTGCGCGACATGGGAAAACAGCTGACACAGGGCGTGGTTCAGGCACTGACAAGGTCAAAAGCGCGGGAACTAGAAAGCCAGTTAGTGTATGGACAGAGAGCCAGGAGGGTCACCTAAAACTAAGAAAAAAGGGGAACCCCTGCTTCCGTAGCAGAGGACGAGGAAACCAGGCAGCCCAGTGAGACAAGGAATGATAGCGGAGATGCTGGCGGTTCCCGAGAGTCTATTCAGATGGAAAGTGACGACCGCGTAGAAGACGAGTTTCAGGAAATAGGCGGGCACGTGGTTCCACCGGTCACCGAAAAGTTCCGAAAGTTACTGAGGGTGGACGCGGTCGTCCTACAGGCCGAACAGAAAGCCGATCCGAGCCTTGAGACGCTATCAGAGACGGAAAAAGATGGCGTAGCCAAGAAAAATGTGACCATCTTCGAGAAAGAGGGCCTGCTGCATCGGCAGTACGAAGATAGGAGGGGAGGGTTTTCGACCAGCTGATCGTTCCTTCCAAGTATCGTTCGGACTTGCTGCAGGTGGCTCATGAGAACCCATGGTCGGGACATCTCGGCATTAAGAAGACCAAAGAGCGTCTCTTACAAGAGTACTACTGGCCGGGATGTTTCAGAGATGTGGAGAACCACGTAAAGTCGTGCAGCGTCTGTCAGATCGCAGGAAAGCCGAGCGATAAATGGAAGGCGCCGTTAAGGCTGGTTCCCCTGATATCTGAACCATTCAGGCGCTTGGTCATTGACACGGTAGGGCCTCTGCCCATAACAGAGTCGGGCTACAAGTATATCCTTACAATGATCTGCCCGGCAACTAAATTCCCAGAGGCAGTGCCTCTGAAAGGGTTGACCTCGGCGGAGATAGTTGACGCCCTACTGACAGTCTTTGCGAGGGTAGGCTTTCCCGCCGAACTTCAGAGTGACCAGGGTAGCGTATTTACTAGCGCCTTGACAACTAACTTTCTGGAGCGGTGTGGCATTAAAATTATACACAGTTCTGTCCACCACCCGCAAACAAACAGTGTGGAAAGATGGCATGCGGTGCTCAAGCGCGTTCTTCGAGCGCTAACTCACGAGCACAAACGTGACTGGGAGGGTTGCTTGCCCGCGGCGATGTTTGCTCTCCGTTCGGCAGCTCACGAATCTACCGGCTTCAGCCCCGCTGAGCTGGTGTACGGCAGAGCGCTCCGGTCTCCTTTGCGTATGTTGCGCGAGTCGTGGGAGGGGAGCGGAGAAGACACTTACAGTAGTGGAGTATGTTTTGGGACTGCTGGAACGTTTACACGTCGCCAAAAAGATCGCCGCGGAGAACATGAGCACGTCACAGCTCAAGGCTAAGCGTACTATGACCGTACGGCTCGAAAAGGACGTTCGAAGTGAGCGACAGAGTAATGCTTCTGAGATGCTCTAAGAAAACAAACTGGAAGTGCACTGGGAGGGCCCGGCTAAGGTGATCGAGA
>JABSTQ010006426.1:0-24617 GCA_013358835.2 Ixodes persulcatus | reverse complement strand
TTGAGGTCCCTTCAGTAAGAAGTGTTCGTAGGCCAAATTCTTCCGCAACTGTTTTCACTGCTGAACTGCGCAGCCTTCTGCTTGCGGTAGATCATATCATCCAAACAAGTAGCTCCCGGTCAGTTATATATCCAGATTCGCTGCGTGCCTTGCGGGCTCTGGCGTCACTTGAAACCCCAAAAAATTTCCTCATTGTTTTATTACAAAACAAAAATAGTAGCAGCCACCATGAAAGGATGTAATGTTTTATTCTGCTGGGTACCGAGCCCTGTCGGAATTCCAGGGAATGAAGAGGTAGATCGTGCCGCGAGCACTGGTGGCCCCCGTACTGTAGACATTAGTAGTATCCCATTTACAAATTACTGTGCCCTAATCAATATTATGTAAAGCTCAGTGGAAACCAGAATGAAGCCTACAGTGTCAAACAAACTGCACACCATTAAGCCCTTTCTTAGTGAATGGGAGAGTGCTAGGCACAGAGACAGGTTTTATGAAGCAGTCCTCTGCCGTCTGCGCATTGGGAACATGCGGCTTACGCATGGACATCTCTTACGTGGGGATGACCCTCCTGAATGTGAACATTGCCAGGAACCTTTGCATGTCTTGCATATCCTTCTCGAATGTCCTGCTCTTGATGATAAACGCCGCCATTACTTCTCCCAGCTCTAACAAGAGGCATGTCCCTTTTACACCTATGTGTTTTACTGGGAAATGAGCCGCTACTCCTACCCACCACGTTTTTTAAGTTTTTAGAAAGTATTGATCTTTTACGCAAATTGTAGCCTTATTTATAATGCAAGATCCTGCTCATATGTTATACGTTTTTCATGTTCATAAATTCCTAAATTACCAGCTACTAAAGCTCTTTCTTCTCCTAAATCATCTTATGCAATAGTTTCATTTCTTGGCGCATCATAGCCTTAGTTGCTTTTGCGCCATAAAACCTCAATTTACTACTTCTTGGAAAACGACCTCGACGTGATAGCAGTCCAGGAAACCAATATTGAGAGCGAGGAGAAGACCGAGCAGATGGTGCGCCAATTTGAGTGGCGGTACGATGTATCCGTAACCCATGCGGTAGGGAGGTCGGGAGGTGTATGCATCTTTTTGAAAAATTCTTTAGGTATTATTGTTGAGAATGTTGCTTCGCGTGAAGATGGGAGAGTCGTGTATTGTGATATTTGCTTTTCAGATTAAAAATTTCGTATAATCTGTATCACCGACCGTGGAGAAGGAATGATGCCAATTTTTTTAAAGTATAGCGGAATATTTAAAGTGCTAACGACTGCTTGTGGTGGTGGGGGATTTTAACAGTACATGTGCTCCAGAAGACAGGACCCCTCATGGTGGCCGGAGGGATAGCAATGGCGATGTCTGGAATGAACTGGTAAATGACCATTACTTGGAGGACGTGGCACATTGCGGAAAGGACAAGAAGGGCATGCAGCTCATCCATTTCCAAGGAAGCAGCCATGCACGGCTAAACAAAGCATACGTGTCAGTTGAGCTTGTTCCGCTGTGTGAACACTGTAGTGTCGACCAGGTGTGCTTCAGCGAACACTTCCTCGTGACTTTCGGGTTAGGATCAAAAAGAAAAGACCGACACCGATTTAATTGGCACAACTGGAAAATTAACTACAAGCTCCTTGACGACGAGGTGTTTAACGACAAGATAAATACACGGATTCAAAATTTGGGGAACATCTGCGGGAGCGAGATGACCGGAGAATGGGAAGAATTCAAACGAGCGGTTAAAATGGACGCCATAGAAAGATCAACCACTTTTAAATACGAGAAAGAAAAAGAGGAAAAGCAGCTGCGCTCAACTTTAAAGGAGCTTGTTCTCGAAGAGTATAAATCCCGAGGGTTATTTATAGATGAAATTAATAAAATAAAAAGCAAGCTACAGCTTATAGATACTGAGCACTATAGAGCTGCGATAATACGTACCCGGGCAGAAAAGTTTCTCGCGGGTGAAGCACCAACGAAACGAGCGTTAGCCACAGAAAAGAAATACGCACGCGCCAACCAAATAACTGAAATTAATTATCAGGGTACCACGACGCGTGACTCTATTATAGAGCGTGCATTTCTTGAATTCTGCGAAAGCTTACTGAGTCGCAAAGCCCCAAAAGAAAAATGGTTCACAGAAAATTTGTTGCCCCTTCTGCCAAAGATAAGTAGTGAAATAAGATAATGGTTCGAACAGCCGATAGGGTATGTCCGAAGTAGAAAAAGCCATTGATGATTTGCAAAGCGGAAAATCACTGGGCCCTGATGGTTCGGGTGCTCCCTTTTATAAAAAGTATAAAAAAGATTTAGGTTGTATTTTGCTACAAGTGTATCGCGAATGTTATGAAAACGAAGTTTTCCCGCCTTCGTTTTTGTTTACCCACACAGTCCTTACCCCCAAAAGTGAAGACACTATTAAACTCCGTAATGTGGCAAATTACCGGCCGATTACACTAGCTAATACGGACTGCAAGATCCTAATGGAAATCCTTGCGAGAAGAATGCAATCGGTGATTGGGAATGTGGTGGGAGAACATCAAACGTGCGGTATCAAGGGACGTACGATTATGAGTAACGTTCATGTTGCGCGTAGCGTGTTGGAACTATGCGATGCTGATTTCCGGAAAGTTGCTCTGTTGCAAGTCGATCTTGAAAAAGCGTTTGATCGAGTGTCCAACGACGTTGTTTTTTTTTTTTTTTGCATTCTAAATCATGTTGGCGTGGATAAAATTATTTTTGATGGAGTAAGGATGACCTATAGTAACTACAAGACTAGTCTTATAATTAACAAACAAGTAACTAAGCGCATCTCTGTGTTATCCTTTGTTCGGCAAGGGTGCCCACTTTCCCCGTTGTTGCTCGCTATATTTCATTTCATTTCATTTATTTTTCCCTCAGGGCCCGAAAGCATTACAGAGGGGAGTGGGTTACATAATATAAAGTAAATCTAAGATATGCACATGAAACAGAACAAGAAAAATAACAATAGGTTAGTCAAATTCTGGAATATAAATATTGGCAATACAGTTTTTAAACGCCACACCATCGGAGATCGATACCGCAGAGGCTGGAAGGTGGTTCCAGTCAAGAGTGGTGCGAGGTATGAACGAACTATGAAAAGATGTAGTTTTACACGAGGGTACGTCCATTTTATGTTGATGATCGAGACGTGACGAGATGTAAGGTGCAGGCGTTAGTAACCTTTCACGTAGGAAAGGGTTATGATGGTATAGCTTGTGATACAGGCATAAGCGAAAAATTTTTCTGCGCAAAGCAAGCGTTGGCAGTTTTAGGCCCAATTTCATTGATGTTACGCTAGCGATGCGGTGATAATTAGTGAGGATGTAGCGAGCAGAACGGTTTTGGACCGCTTCAACTGCAAGGGTTAGTACGTCAGTACCGGGGTCCCAGATGGAAGAGGCATAATCCAGTTTTGAGCGAACGAGTGTTTTGTAGAGAAGTAATTTTCTTGAGCCCTACTGTCTAAGTGTCATAAAGAGTGAGAACATCCGTGTTTTTTCTTTAAATGCATGTGATCTGAAAATATTAGCGTACGCAGATGATGTTGCGATTTCTCGTAGCGATGGAGAGAGCGTCTCAGCGGCTGTTCAACTCAATAGAGCATTCTGCACCCAAACAGCCTGCGCTGTGAACTGGGCGAAATGCTTGGGGTTCCGGCGCTGCCACTTTAACGTGACTCCGCGTGTGTTTGAAACTATTCAGTGGTCCACAGAGCCCGGTGTATACTTGGGAGTGCCGTTGAACAATTACCGTGAAAGCAACAAGCTCTGGCGTAGTAAAACAGAGGAGATGAGTCTTAAAACCGAAGTGGGGTGGCAAGAATTTTTCTATCTTCGCACGGGCAACGGTGTGTAATTTATTCTTTGCTGCAAAGATTTGGTACCTGTTAAAGGTTCTGCACTGCTGCGAGCCTTATGTCGGGTGTTTGGAGATCGAATCGGTATTTGTCGAACGTCCGAACGCCGATTAAAAAAATCAAACGTACCGGAGCACGGGTCTATATCACATGAGCGAATGACGTTTTTGGCGAACAGCGACATTTGAGCGAATCGACGTTTTAGCGAATAACGGGGGCGCGCGTTAACCCATCCGCCGCGCTGCGCTTACGCCGCTTCGCGGCGACAGTCTGCCGCGGCTCATTACAAAAATGTGAACCCATTTGGCCCACCCGAAAACGCCGCTTCGCGGCGTCCGACTATTCGCTAAAGTGGCATTCGGTAAAACGTGGGCGTTCGCTAAAACGTCATTCGATCAAGTGAGTGCCTCCCCCGGAGCACCTACGGCTGAGCTGGCATGCTTGCTCTCGTAGTGGAGTAAACAAAGGAACTTACCGTCAATGAGACCGTCCTCGGGGAAGCCCAGAAGTTGATGAATGACAAAGAAGCTCCATCTCGACAGCGGCTTTCCGGTAGTGAGCGAATTCCGCGTAGCAAAGCCTTCGAGCTTGTCGTCTGCTAAACCCAACTCAACGAAACCGCCACCGACTCCGCGGTAACTCTAGGTAACTCTCGCCTCATTGAGCTGCAGTACAGCGGAGTCACTCTCGACCACAAAATATTTATTTATAAGAACTGCGAGGGCTGTCAGTTTTAACGTTTGTACGCAAGCTATTTGACGGGCTTATCGAAAAGCATCCAAAACGTTTCAGTGCCGACAACAGCTTACAAACGTGGGAAACGGCACTTTTTCTCGTTCTTCCCATAGAGTCCCATGCATTGGCTGGTGTCAATCAATGACCGCCGGTGGCGACACTCGGCCCCAGCTGCCGAGGCCGCGGTCCGCGATCCAGCCTACTACAATAGAGATCAGTGGTGTGATGGCCGTGTACATATGGAAGTATACGTGGGAAAGTACTAGACGAGATAACCTTTTTCGCCGCATGACGTCGGGTGGACGTAGTTTGTCGCATTTGTTCATACGCAGTGGCGTACCAACTTGTTTTTGAGTGAGGGAGCAAACCAGAGCCCCACTCCCCCCCCCCCCCCTAGGGCCGGGGGGCGGTGTCCTTTTTAGTAGTACGAAGTAGTACGAAGGAGTCAGTTCCGGATTTTCTTATCGTTAAGTGACAAATTACATTATTTGCGCTATTACTTATCTGGTGAAACGGGCTCCTCTCAGGCCCCAACCTAGGTGTTAAAAATTTGCGTCCCTCGACACGCTGTTTGAGCAAAATTCAAAAATCGCCGGTGTCGCGGTGTGTACATTCGTATATTTTATTTTCCTCGAATGCCTCAATCTAGTGTAGGAGATATAAAATCATTATTAGTTCTATGTTCACACATGTTTCGTATTTGAAGTAATAAACTCCCCCAAAAGAAGAAGCGGGATGTTGGGTTCCAGTAGTTAACCGTTGTGTCGTTTTTGAATCGCGTTTTGTCCCCAACTGTTAGAGAAAACGCCTCGACACTTCAGGTTATTTTAACGTTTTCTCATTTTTGTGTAGCGCGGGTAGTCTGGAATGTTGTACAAGAAAAGCTGAGATATGCGTTACACACGAAATTTCATATTTGTTTCCAAAAAGGTTTTCAAAAGGATTCCATATGAATTGATTGCATGAACTGCGTGCGCCATCGCATTTCGAACCATCTAGGATCTAGTTATACATTTATTGTGTATTTTTGCGAGAAATATTCTTGAAGGTGATAAGTTCAGTACAGCACGCTAATAAAAGCGTTTTTATTTTTTATTTTTTTTATTTTTAGGCAAAATAAAGATAAAATAACGGACATTATGACACAACCTTAGTTCACGTGTCGTGCTGTGCGATATTTTATTTCTTATTTTGTCTCAGAGACGATGCCGCTTCGAATAATTCCCTTGTCACGGACGGCTCCACGGAAAGGCGAGGCGGCGAGAAGCTTTCAGTTTCTGCAGCGACTCACCCCAATGACTTGAGGATCTACGTTAAAATGTCGGTAAATGGGACTAGATTTTGTTTTCCAATCCTTATCAGTCTGTTTTTTACGTACATAACGTCCAAAATTGTATGCTGCATCGAACTACTAATAAAATGACCTGAAAGTTGAAATTAACAATGTTAAGTTCTGGATTGATTTATTTTAACTTTTAGCGAATTTTAGAAATGACCCCGCCTTTCGGATGTCTTTCTTGCTTGGTTTTTCTTTCTTGTTCAAATTATGTCAGAGTTTCTATGTTTCAAGTTTTTAAGAAAACGTGACCACACGAGTCAAGAAAAGTCGCAATGTGTTCAATCGCAACGAGCATCCTTTTTTTTTCGAATCCATGGGGACTTTATCATGCTTTCGCGAGTTGACTAACAAGAAGAGCAAAGCCGTAATCGTTTTATGACTCTTCCTTGAGACTATTTAAGCAAATATGGTTTGCATATTTACTTAACTGGATTGCCAGAACCTACTATTTTTAGATTTACGTGTATTTACTCAGACTAGTGCTGAGATTCACTCTATTATGTTTGTTAAAATTGGCACACTAAATAAAACGACGAGCCGCAATAACCACGTTACACAAAGAGAAAATGAAAATTAATGGTTTCTTCTGGATCGACGTTCAATTATATTTCGTGTCAAGTAATGAAATAATCTAATGAGCACATTTCGAGTGAAATCTTGTGTGAGCGCTACCATACAGATGTTGCGGACGGAATCTTCTCGGTTGTCGGAGAACTACACCTCTGGTATAAGAGGCTCCAAAGGATAGGCAAATATCCCACGGGTCCACTAGAGGCGCTTGAAACATGCCCGTCTCATGTTTCCCGTAATCCAAAAGCTGCTTCAAATTATGGCTACTCTTCCAGTAACGACATCGACAGGTGAGAGGTCTTTTTCAACCCTGAGACGCTTGAAAACCTACCTCCGCAATACGACTGGGGCGCTAAGATTAGGATAGGCAAATATCCCACGGGTCCACTAGAGGCGCTTGAAACATGCCCGTCTCATGTTTCCCGTAATCCAAAAGCTGCTTCAAATTATGGCTACTCTTCCAGTAACGACATCGACAGGTGAGAGGTCTTTTTCAACCCTGAGACGCTTGAAAACCTACCTCCGCAATACGACTGGGGCGCTAAGATTAGGATAATCAAATATCCCACGGGTCCACTAGAGGCGCTTGAAACATGCCCGTCTCATGTTTCCCGTAATCCAAAAGCTGCTTCAAATTATGGCTACTCTTCCAGTAACGACATCGACAGGTGAGAGGTCTTTTTCAACCCTGAGACGCTTGAAAACCTACCTCCGCAATACGACTGGGGCGCTAAGATTAGGATAATCAAATATCCCACGGGTCCACTAGAGGCGCTTGAAACATGCCCGTCTCATGTTTCCCGTAATCCAAAAGCTGCTTCAAATTATGGCTACTCTTCCAGTAACGACATCGACAGGTGAGAGGTCTTTTTCAACCCTGAAACGCTTGAAAACCTACCTCCGCAATACGACTGGGGCGCTAAGATTAGGATAGGCAAATATCCCACGGGTCCACTAGAGGCGCTTGAAACATGCCCGTCTCATGTTTCCCGTAATCCAAAAGCTGCTTCAAATTTACTCATTGAAATTATAGAGTAGTGTTAACTGGATTTTTTTAAATTTGCCTGTGAAGCAGAGCAAATACGCACTGTTGACTTATCACCATCATTCATAAACAACGAGCGGAAGCAGAGTAGATGTGTGAAGGAAAAGCGTGCATATATACTAAAGAAAGAACTGCTACGTAACGTGAAGAATGTCAGCAACTATCTTGCCATTGTGGTACGAGCTCAGTTGCTATGCACATGCTTATGGCAGCCTGTGAATGTAGGATGCTCCCCATATGGTATCAACCAGTGGCGAAGCCAGGGGGGGTGGCATATGGGGCTTCGCCCCCCCCCCCCTCCCCAAATCCGGCGGGCCCTAGAATATACACACAATCCACCCCCCCCCCCCCCCCCGCACCCCAAGTCATGAACATCTCAGTCACCTAAACTTTCCTCCCCCCTCACCCCCTCAAAGGTTCCTGGCTACGCCACTACGATCAACAAACTCAATAGATAGTCAACATTATCAGGATAAGCGAAATTTCTTCTATTTTATGCACCATATAGGCAGTGTTTCTGTGTTTATATGCATGCAGGCAAAGCACACACTTCAGAAAACACTTGTGTGAAGGCTGCGTTCACAATGCAGTCCCCGTCAAACGTTCAAGGCGTTAACGAATTCCATAAATTAAATTTTCAACGAAACGCGTTAGTTTTGCAAAACGCTGGCAAACTTACATTGCGTTTTACATAATTCCCCTTTGTCGTCCGATAAATCAGCAGTCAGCGCTACACAAACCTCAATGAGCTTGTCGTTTGTTTTCTTGCCGTTGGGGCAAACACTGGCGGTCGTGGCGGCGGCACAATGGACCTTTTGTAGAAATACGCGGTGCGCATGCGCGGAGTATTTCATGCGCCTGGGTTCGAGAGTATCTAGTTCCAAACAATCCGCCATCTTGCATTTCTCGCCTTTGAGCGGTTTCGTTGTGTCGACCTCGGGGCGGAAGATTACGCACGATGGGGACAAAGGTGAGCTTGGGGGAGCCGTATCTAGGTCACATCGCCTCAATGGGTGAACAGGATGTAGCTGACGTTTTGGGTGTGGAACGGGTGGGAGAGGCCATGGGCGCGCGTTGTTTTCCAGTCACCTAGTCTCGAACCGATTCGCGTGTCTAGGTGGCAGCACATATTCGCCAAGAGGTCCGTTCTTTCTCAGACCGTTGGCTGCTGCCTCCGTGCTCGCAGAAGCGTTGGTCACTTTGTGACAAGATGAGGTTTTGAATCTTGACGCATGGCAACGCTGAATGAAGGTCTATTACCGTCTTCATAATCTCGGCAAGGCTGCCGTTACGAGCAACAACAACACCACGACTTTCAAACTTCATAACACCAGCACAAATAGAAGCCAAGTCTTGCATCGCGTCAAGTGTTATATCGGAGACGTTGAACGCCAGCTTACTGTGCTCTTCAATCCGGTCCTGCCACCGAATGGGCTCATCCAACAGCACGAAAGCATTCGTGTGCGCGTTGATCAAGTGACCGATCGCATGTCAAACCCCAGCCGCGGTCGATCCGACGAGCATCGCGGCCATGTTCTTTCGAGTTTATCACGCCAAGGGTACGGTTGTCGAGTTAAAACAATGCAAATACTCTCGTGCATTCTTGTTCTTACGTCATTTTGTCGTCACAATCCGAACTCGAAAAGCGACTGTTAGCGGCAAACAGAGGCTTTCTAGTTTCACGAACGTTCCCATGGCAAAGAACGTTGAATCGTTACGCGCAATGAAGCCAATGGGATAGCGAGGTACCTATGTAGGGACGTGTAAAAACTTTTTTGTTTTCTTTTTTTTTTGCACGAGATTTTCTGCAAATAAAAAAGTAAGTAAAAAAGACTGCCCGAGTTTATGCGGTCGCGTCCATTTCCTCAGCGCCGAAAGCAAAGAGCATGGCTCATGGGGACTACCGTCGTAATCACTGCAGTGAGCAAAGGGAGCAAAGCATTATTAAAACTGCCCGAAAAAACTTTCCTGCATCATCCACAGCATGTTCACAACCGGTGCACTCTGTGTCAATCTCATGACTTGTCATATATTACCACAGAGTCGTCGTCAGCTCTGTATCCATTTGGAGTCTCCTTCACAGGCAAACAGGAAATTTCATTTGCAGGTTATGTTCACGGAGGCTTCACAAAGGATGATCGGTGTCGCAGCGTACCTTCAGATAATATTTTCTTCTCGTAATGCGATCCGTATCGTGCAGAAACAGGGAATGCAACGACGCAAACGAGACACAAACACCACAAGGTCGTTACCGCGATTTTCGCCATGTTTGTTTTGAAAGACCGTAGCGAAAGACTTCGAGAAAACAAGTTGAGATATCTTAGCTAAATTTAGTTTACGTCATAATTATTGAAATAATCTTTCGTATTTTATAAAAGGATAATTTTTTTTTTTTTCTGTTTCCTTCCATTTTCCGGAAGGTATCCTTTTCTCCGTTATTCGCTCGTTCTAACTTCTGGAGGAAGGAAAGAAGATAACAAAAAGAACAGGGGGAAATGCGGGGATTTCTGCGCCCCAACTGCGTGGACACGTCATCGCGACGTAGGGGGATCGTCAAATTCTAGCTGAGCGCGTGCGTGAACCCGAACGTTGGGGCGGAGCCTCAAACAAGAATCATTCTAGTTTGAGGCTCCGCCCTTTCTTTCTCGATACGTCACAACTCGAAAGTACCCGTTTGCGACCAGAATAGCACCCCAGGATAGCACCCCTGGTGTGCGCTAGCCCACTCGGTCACCGATCCCCCCCCCCCTTTTTTTTTTAAACAAATGTTTATTTTTAGGTTAAAAACATAGGTAGCAAGAATAAAAAAATAAAAAAGAGGTATGTACATATGTTTGAACAGAAAAAGAACGTTACATAATTTAGACATTGCATTCAATGACCCAGGTGCAAAGTAAATCAGTTAAAGGTTACAACATTGTTAAAGAGTGCAATAAACTCGGCTCTAGACGTATATTACACTCGAAGATCTTAAAAATATATTAGAGTGAGGCACGTGCGAAGGCGACGGATAGTCTTCCCGAAGCATAAACATTTAGTGCCACCTTCTGACCTTTCACCAGAGTGTCTCTCAGATCTTTTTCTATTTCAACTGGTTCTAAAGTTCCAATAGTCCAGTCCAATTTGTTAGCAAAGTGTCGCCATGCAGGTTTAGGGTTCAGTGTGCACCCTGTCATGTCTACTCTTGACCGCCATAGCGCATGTAGTCCTAAAACCATGATTATCTCAGTCAGGTCAGTCAGCGTCCTTTTACTTTGGTCGTGCCGCCGTTGGAATTTCAAAGTACACCAACTAATCTGCAAGTCCAGATCAAAGAAAGACTGTAGTTCGGCCCAAAATATTTCTGCATTGGAACAAAAAATAAAGACATGCTCGAGCGTTTCTTCTTTACCACATAAATCACAACTGTGTGACCACGGCACAAAGAAACCCTTGGCCTGCTGCCACACTTTGACGGGAAGTACTTCCGTGTGGAACTTGAAAAAGAGGTCTTTCGATGATGTGGCGACGGGCAAACGTTTTAGACAATGAAATACGTCATTGTCGGTTGACAGGTTTGTCAAGGGTCTGTAAACGAGTGGAGGAATCAGCGCGGAGACTGTAGCCCAATACAGTTGCTTACGGTTGGTCTTGCTGATCCCGGAAGAAGAAGAAACGATGAATGACAAGTTTTAGGCCGACATTGATGAGACCTAAGCCTCCTTTAGCACGACTTAGAAAGAGGTTTTGACGTCGCATTCGCTCCATGGACAATTTCCATATAAATACAGCCCAGGAACGTTGAACTTTGTCTGCCGTGGTAGTAAAGAATGGCATCACTTGCGCAGAATAGAGGATGGCTGGATATGATATGGCATTGCACAGGTAACTTCTTGTGAAAAAAGAGATGTGCCGGGATTTCCATGGAAACAGCTTCGCTCCTTGTGCTCCGATGCGCTTCTTCCATAAGGACGCCGCACCTTCACGAAGGTCTAAGTTGGTCCCCAAGTAAGTCGTCACTGATTCTGACCACTGAATACCCATAAACTTAGAAGGTTTGGTTCCCCAATCTCCAAGCCAGGCACCGCATGACTTTTTTCGATTCAAAGAAGAACCAGAGTATTTGCTATAGCTCTCTACAAGTTCAAGAGCAATCTGAACTTCTTTCTTGGATGAACATAAAAAGGTAATGTTAACTTATCGGCATATGCCAGAAACTTCAGGACGTGTTCGGAAAACTGGAATTCAGCGATCGAAGTATTGTGAAGAACAGTGCGACAGAGTGGTTCTAAATATAAAGAAAACAGGAGGGGCGAAAGCGGGCAGCCCTGCCGTGCTGATCTGCGCACAAAAATAGAGGTTCCTACAATCCCATTGATGACGAGTTTCATTGTGATGTCGGTGTAAATTATCGAAATCCATTTCTCAATGTAATCTCCCAGTTCACACTGTCGTATAATGGAAAATAGAAACTTCCGGTCAACTCTGTCGAACGCTTTACTTAGGTCCAGCTAAAGCGCAGCTAGGTGTGCATAACCTTGTTCTGCAGCTTCGCATATGCTGCGCATCCGGTGAAGGTTGTGTGAGATAAAACGGCCTTTGAAGCCGTAGCTCTGGTGGTCTCCAACGATGTGACGAAGTCCTATCTCAAGTCGTCGTGCCAGTATTCTTGTAAGAATTTTATAATCGGCACAAAGGAAGCTGATGGGACGAAAATCGGATACTCCTGGTGTTCCCTCATTAGGGGCTTTCTTGGGTATTAATACTAAGTGACTTTTTCTCATTGACGGTGGCAACGCTGAATGAAGGTCTATTACCGTCTTCATAATCTCGGCAAGGCTGCCGTTACGAGCAACAACAACACCACGACTTTCAAACTTCATAACACCAGCACAAATAGAAGCCAAGTCTTGCATCGCGTCAAGTGTTATATCGGAGACGTTGAACGCCAGCTTACTGTGCTCTTCAATCCGGTCCTGCCACCGAATGGGCTCATCCAACAGCACGAAAGCATTCGTGTGCGCGTTGATCAAGTGACCGATCGCATGTCAAACCCCAGCCGCGGTCGATCCGACGAGCATCGCGGCCATGTTCTTTCGAGTTTATCACGCCAAGGGTACGGTTGTCGAGTTAAAACAATGCAAATACTCTCGTGCATTCTTGTTCTTACGTCATTTTGTCGTCACAACCCGAACTCGAAAAGCGACTGTTAGCGGCAAACAGAGGCTTTCTAGTTTCACGAACGTTCCCATGACAAAGAACGTTGAATCGTTACGCGCAATGAAGCCAATGGGATAGCGAGGTACCTATGTAGGGACGTGTAAAAACTTTTTTGTTTTCTTTTTTTTTTTGCACGAGATTTTCTGCAAATAAAAAAGTAAGTAAAAAAGACTGCCCGAGTTTATGCGGTCGCGTCCATTTCCTCAGCGCCGAAAGCAAAGAGCATGGCTCATGGGGACTACCGTCGTAATCACTGCAGTGAGCAAAGGGAGCAAAGCATTATTAAAACTGCCCGAAAAAACTTTCCTGCATCATCCACAGCATGTTCACAACCGGTGCACTCTGTGTCAATCTCATGACTTGTCATATATTACCACAGAGTCGTCGTCAGCTCTGTATCCATTTGGAGTCTCCTTCACAGGCAAACAGGAAATTTCATTTGCAGGTTATGTTCACGGAGGCTTCACAAAGGATGATCGGTGTCGCAGCGTACCTTCAGATAATATTTTCTTCTCGTAATCCGATCCGTATCGTGCAGAAACAGGGAATGCAACGACGCAAACGAGACACAAACACCACAAGGTCGTTACCGCGATTTTCGCCATGTTTGTTTTGAAAGACCGTAGCGAAAGACTTCGAGAAAACAAGTTGAGATATCTTAGCTAAATTTAGTTTACGTCATAATTATTGAAATAATCTTTCGTATTTTATAAAAGGATAATTTTTTTTCCTTCCATTTTCCGGAAGGTATCCTTTTCTCCGTTATTCGCTCGTTCTAACTTCTGGAGGAAGGAAAGAAGATAACAAAAAGAACAGGGGGAAATGCGGGGATTTCTGCGCCCCAACTGCGTGGACACGTCATCGCGACGTAGGGGGATCGTCAAATTCTAGCTGAGCGCGTGCGTGAACCCGAACGTTGGGGCGGAGCCTCAAACAAGAATCATTCTAGTTTGAGGCTCCGCCCTTTCTTTCTCGATACGTCACAACTCGAAAGTACCCGTTTGCGACCAGAATAGCACCCCAGGATAGCACCCCTGGTGTGCGCTAGCCCACTCGGTCACCGATCCCCCCCCCCTTTTTTTTTTTAAACAAATGTTTATTTTTAGGTTAAAAACATAGGTAGCAAGAATAAAAAAATAAAAAAAGAGGTATGTACATATGTTTGAACAGAAAAAGAACGTTACATAATTTAGACATTGCATTCAATGACCCAGGTGCAAAGTAAATCAGTTAAAGGTTACAACATTGTTAAAGAGTGCAATAAACTCGGCTCTAGACGTATATTACACTCGAAGATCTTAAAAATATATTAGAGTGAGGCACGTGCGAAGGCGACGGATAGTCTTCCCGAAGCATAAACATTTAGTGCCACCTTCTGACCTTTCACCAGAGTGTCTCTCAGATCTTTTTCTATTTCAACTGGTTCTAAAGTTCCAATAGTCCAGTCCAATTTGTTAGCAAAGTGTCGCCATGCAGGTTTAGGGTTCAGTGTGCACTCTGTCATGTCTACTCTTGACCGCCATAGCGCATGTAGTCCTAAAACCATGATTATCTCAGTCAGGTCAGTCAGCGTCCTTTTACTTTGGTCGTGCCGCCGTTGGAATTTCAAAGTACACCAACTAATCTGCAAGTCCAGATCAAAGAAAGACTGTAGTTCGGCCCAAAATATTTCTGCATTGGAACAAAAAATAAAGACATGCTCGAGCGTTTCTTCTTTACCACATAAATCACAACTGTGTGACCACGGCACAAAGAAACCCTTGGCCTGCTGCCACACTTTGACGGGAAGTACTTCCGTGTGGAACTTGAAAAAGAGGTCTTTCGATGATGTGGCGACGGGCAAACGTTTTAGACAATGAAATACGTCATTGTCGGTTGACAGGTTTGTCAAGGGTATGTAAACGAGTGGAGGAATCAGCGCGGAGACTGTAGCCCAATACAGTTGCTTACGGTTGGTCTTGCTGATCCCGGAAGAAGAAGAAACGATGAATGACAAGTTTTAGGCCGACATTGATGAGACCTAAGCCTCCTTTAGCACGACTTAGAAAGAGGTTTTGACGTCGCATTCGCTCCATGGACAATTTCCATATAAATACAGCCCAGGAACGTTGAACTTTGTCTGCCGTGGTAGTAAAGAATGGCATCACTTGCGCAGAATAGAGGATGGCTGGATATGATATGGCATTGCACAGGTAACTTCTTGTGAAAAAAGAGATGTGCCGGGATTTCCATGGAAACAGCTTCGCTCCTTGTGCTCCGATGCGCTTCTTCCATAAGGACGCCGCACCTTCACGAAGGTCTAAGTTGGTCCCCAAGTAAGTCGTCACTGATTCTGACCACTGAATACCCATAAACTTAGGAGGTTTGGTTCCCCAATCTGCAAGCCAGGCACCGCATGACTTTTTTCGATTCAAAGAAGAACCAGAGTATTTGCTATAGCTCTCTACAAGTTCAAGAGCAATCTGAACTTCTTTCTTGGATGAACATACAAAGGTAATGTTAACTTATCGGCATATGCCAGAAACTTCAGGACGTGTTCGGAAAACTGGAATTCAGCGATCGAAGTATTGTGAAGAACAGTGCGACAGAGTGGTTCTAAATATAAAGAAAACAGGAGGGGCGAAAGCGGGCAGCCCTGCCGTGCTGATCTGCGCACAAAAATAGAGGTTCCTACAATCCCATTGATGACGAGTTTCATTGTGATGTCGGTGTAAATTATCGAAATCCATTTCTCAATGTAATCTCCCAGTTCACACTGTCGTATAATGGAAAATAGAAACTTCCGGTCAACTCTGTCGAACGCTTTACTTAGGTCCAGCTAAAGCGCAGCTAGGTGTGCATAACCTTGTTCTGCAGCTTCGCACATGCTGCGCATCCGGTGAAGGTTGTGTGAGATAAAACGGCCTTTGAAGCCGTAGCTCTGGTGGTCTCCAACGATGTGACGAAGTCCTATCTCAAGTCGTCGTGCCAGTATTCTTGTAAGAATTTTATAATCGGCACAAAGGAAGCTGATGGGACGAAAATCGGATACTCCTGGTGTTCCCTCATTAGGGGCTTTCTTGGGTATTAATACTAAGTGACTTTTTCTAATTGACGGTGGCAGCAGCTCTCGTTTTCTGATAGTTTCAAATATGTGCACGAGGCAAGCGCCAACAATGTCCGCAAATGTTTTATAAAATTCAGCACCAATACCATCAGGACCAGGACTCTTGTTAGTAGGAAGCTCTTTTATCACTCGCTGTATCTCTCTCGGTGTTATCGGAGAGTTTATTATTTCTCTCACTTATTCTGGAACCTTAGAAGTAAGGAGAGCACCCTTTCTGGAATATCCGACAAGGTTTCCGTCCTTGCAAACAGGTTTCCATAAAAGCTTTTAAAAGCTGCGCATATATCTGATTGTGTAGAGGCTATTGAATCTTTATGATGAACCACAGAGATAGCATCACGCTTGCGTCGTAGTCTTTCGAACGTGTGAAAAACTTTAGATAGTTGTTCCTTGTGTTCTAGTGTCAGCTCTTGACTTCGAATGAGCGCTCCCCAGTGTCGCTGTTCAATAAGCTGTTGCAATTGTTTTTTTTTGTTTTTTTATGTTCCTAATATCTTGAATAAATACGCCTGGGCGTTGTTCTTCTTCAGTGACGAGGGATCGTAAAGCATTTACGAGAGCCAGTTCTTCGGACTTTTTTCGTGCGCTCTCAACAGAGCTTCGGATGACCGCTTGCTCTTTCACGTACGATTTGAACGCTTCCCATTTGCAAGCGTCGATCGGCTCACTTTCGACTAGAACGGTTAGCTCCTTACGAATTTGTTCGCGAAACACTTCATCCTCTAATATTGTAGTGTTCATCTTCCAAGGTTCAATTCCCGAACTACGTAAGGAGCGACTTGTCTGTCTTTAAACGAGATGGACACTAGCGCCTGGTCTGAGAGGTGAGTGGGATTCGCAGTATATTGAATCTTGTCACTGGGGAATTCACCTGACATGTAAATTCTATCAAGACGCGCACGAGAAGAACCTTGCCAATGGGTGAATTTGGGATCCAAACATTTTATGTCTTCTGTCGCGTCCTTGAGGTCGAAGTCATGGAGAATGTTTTTTCAACTCCACGATGCTTCCATCACTTTTCCATCCAGATGTTGTGCAATCGTTCCGAGACAGTACGCAATTGAAGTCACCCGCTAAGATAACTTTACTTGGGGGTGTCTAAAATTAAACGTAAGTTTTTGAAAAAAGTTAAACGATCACAAGAGTTGTTTTGTGCGTAGATGGAAACTATTCTGACTGATTCTTCGCCAACCAAAACGTCTATGGCAGCTGCGCGACCATCTGCAGCTAGCTCACAGTCAACGAAACTGCAGTGACGTGAGGCTTTCCGCAGAAAGATAGTGGTCCCAGCACTTAGGACAGAGGATTGAGCGTGATAACAATAATATGAATCCTGGAAGTAGGAGACAAGATCAATTTCTTGCTCTCTAGTTGAAATTTTGGTTTCTTGTAGACATATTATATCAATTTGTGTTGATAAAAAATCTCTTTTATCCAGCTCTTACTGCGTTGACTTACAAGGCTGGCTACGTTAAAAGTCCCCATTGTAAAAGCACCATAAGAATCGTCGTTCATTGAACGTCTTAGGTGATGGAGCAAAGTGAAGCATCTCTTACTGACTCTTCAGGTCCTCGTGGCCGGACAGGATGGAATCCTGCTTGGTGATGGGAGCTTTGAGAGATAAAGATTTTGTTCGCCTTTTCCTCCTCCTCTTTGACTCTGCCCGCTCCCACTGAGATGTGGAACCAGGATCTGACTTGCACAGAATTTCTTCTCCCTTTCTTTTCCCAAGCATTTCTTTGTCGCTGGTTTCGTCCATTTCCGGATGCCTCTTCCTCTGATTTCATTGGCTCTTCAGCTTGGTCTTCAGGGACAAGAGCACTGAACGAGTTGATGACAATATTGCTCACTGTCTCCTTCGTTGCAGAGCGTGACGACGCCGACCTGTCTTCGCACTTCTCAGTCCGTGAGGCTGCCTCGACGTGGGCTGTGCTGTGAGCTGTGGTGACCTCTGTCGAAACCTCTGTTTGTGCTGTCTCTTCCGCGTCCATCAAGTATTCTGCAGGAATCTGGAGAGATGCAGTCCCACATGAAAATAAGCTGCAGCTTCCAGCTGGAAATGAAGATTTCCAGCCGCATTTTCGGCTAAATTATACAGCAGCAGCTGGAAATCCTGTTTACAGCTGGAAATGGATGCTGCTCATGCTGGAAATCAGAAATTCCAGCTTGGAAGTACATGATCCACCTGCAAGTTTCCCAGCTAGGTGAGAAAAAATCTAATTTCCAGCAAGAAATTTGTCCATTTCTAGGTGGAAACAGCCTGGAATTCGGCTGTAAAAGAGATTTCCAGCTCCAGCCGTAGTCAATTTCCGGTTTCATAACACAGCCTGGACTGGAAACATTTCTACGTGGGGTCGTTCGGTTGGCGTACGTTGGGATACAGACTTCGGGATCGTAGCCGAATTTTCGACATGAGCTACACCAGGGAGCGCGGCACTGGCCTCGGACGTCCACCGACCTGCCGGCATCGCAGACATTGCGGTGCCCTGCCAGGCACGGAGACAAGGACGGTGGTTCCCAGAATCTTGAGCTGATGCGGCAAGCTGTCCGCAGTCACACCTTCGTTCAATTCAATTGATAGTATTCTTGTGGTTGTTTCTACTTCCTCGAAGCCGGAGTAGTGCCACTTGTCTCGAACGATGCTTTTTTTTTATTTTTCCAAACGTAGAAAAAGCGCTGGCTACGTTTGCATCTGGGACGCCAGTTGGAACGCAGTGCACCTTCATGGACAGCGCAGTCTTGCTCCCGTCTATTATCAAACATGTCCTGTTCTTTACTTGGATCTCTCGGAACTGCAGCAATCTTTCTTTTTCCTCGGCGGAACGCACTGTAACTAGCCAGACTTGGTTGTATTGGAAGGCCCCAAGCGAAGCTAGCTCGTTTGGGTTGATGATTTTCTTAAAAGCAGGACCAAAATCGTTGATGCGGTATGGCCGGGCTGATGGGTCCCCGTGAAGAATCAGTGAATTTTCAAGCAGCTTACCGTTGGGAAGGGGTGTCAGAAAAATCTTGTATTCCGTTGTACTTGTTGCAGAGGGGGCAGAAGAAGAAATAGTTTCAGAATATTCCCGGCTAGGCTTAGCCGTTGAGATTTCCTTTACGGAGCCCATTTCCAACGCGGCCATTCAGCTCGTCGTCTTCTCCAAACTCCCTCGGCCACCGATCCCCCCTGCCCGAACCACAACCAATGTGGAAACCTGCAAAAAAAAAAAAAAAAAAAAAGAAAAATCTCAACATTTCTACGTGGTGAATGATGTTGATTGGGGCGAAGCTCTGGTGGTGCTAATGATACTGATTTTATTGTTCATAGGTAGTGCTGATGGTGCTGATTTTTTTTTTATTGCTCATAGGTAGTGCTGAGTTCCGGGTTGCGTTTCGACTTCATTATTATTGCTTTATGGTGGGTGAAATGCAGAGCCAGTGGTTCTTCTAGCGGATCAGCTTGGATCCGCTAGAAGCGATGGGAACGCATCTCCACCGCTTAAGTCAACGGTCCATGTCAGGAAGAGAATGTGTGGTATGGAACGTGGTTATATACGCATTTGAGCATTTGACCGCAGCGCCCTCTCGTCCATAAACGTTGAGCCAATGCATGCAAAGTTTAACGCGATTATATACGCATTTGACCGCAGCGCCCTCTCCTGTATAGACGTTGAGCGGCTACATGCAACGTTTCATCCATGACAGACAGATGGATGACACATGGCCGAGTGGTTAAGGCGATGGACTAGAAATCCATTGGGGTCTCCCCGCACAGGTTCGAATCCTCTCGACTGCGCAAACATTTTTTTCTTTTTTTAAGAAGACAGATGGGATGGCAATCGATGTGAGCACGGACGCCGGACGGATGGACAAGACTAGACCCTAAGGAGCTTCGCCCCTAAAAGTAGACGCTGAAATAGGATTGCAGGGCCCCTTTAATGGTTGCCCCTTCAGTGCCACCAATGCAACATTGAACAGCGGCGTCCATCTGTCTCCTAAAAAGAACGCGTTCCGTATAGCGCCGGTCATCATCATGTCTTCGGCAGCTCAGTTATAACGAGTTTACTCAAGGAATTATCGCAAGCCAAGAAAATGACACGATAGCCGATGTTTCTATTGGCGGATAAGGAAGTGCTCAAGTTTCGACCGGTGATCCTCACTTTGGCAGGCGCACCTGCGCTGGTCTTGTCATTGTTTTGGTTTTGTCAGTGCTAAGGACCGTGAATGTGCGGCTTCTCGAAAATGGTTATTTTATAGTAAAAACGTTTGTTGTTTAACTTGGGGTTAAGAGATGGGGGAAGCCGGGGATCCCAATGTATCCTGGCTCTTGGAAATTCCATAAATATCACCAGATGGCGATTCGCAATATCCTTCTGTGGTAAATGCAGTCAAATGTGCCAAAATGTACGGGAGCGCTAGCGCGAGCGCACCTTAAGCATCGATCAAAGCGGCGCAGATCAAAGCTGTGTAAAGCCCGGTTCACACAGTTGCGTTTGACTGCGTTTGACTGCGTTGCGGCTGCGAGACACCAGGACATCCCTGCTGCTTATATCGCGTGACAAGAAGATTCCTTGAATTGGATTCCACGCTTCATACGAAGCACAGTTGTGCCGGTGACTTGCTTTCGGTTCTCGCCGCAACGCAGTCAAACGCACTCAAACGCAAGTGTCTGAACCGGCCTTAAGACGCCGAGAATCTGAGACGAAGAGGACGAAGGCGCCACGAGCGCGAGCGCGAGATCGGGTGTACCGCGGGCCCAGTGTCTCATCGGAACGAGGGCAGTTACAGGGGACGGACGCAGGTTCGGGCCCGCTGAAGTTCTTAGAATCGGTGCTTGAACAAGTCCCGCTGGAAGCTCATGAACCGGCCAGCAGTCCCGAAGAGGGGGCTACAACGCCCTTGGCGCTCCTTGCCGACCTCTCAGGGGGAGTCAGCGTTCCCATTCGGCGCCCGACGTCGCCTGCCCGCGAGGTTCCGGCCCGCTCGCAAGCAGCAGCCAGTCCGTAAGTAGACCAAGGTCCTATGCCAAGACCGCCTAGGCCTTGGCATGATAGGCAGGCCCGAGTCTAGTTTGTTCGATTCAGACGGCTTTGTCGGTGTCAGTGCGCAGGGCCTGGCGTTCGGCGTTCGAACGCCAGGCCCTGCGTGAGGAGCGGACGACGCTCTTGTTCTTTCTGATTGAAGGGAGACAGTAGCGAGAGATAAAGGCCTTTGCACCTACCCACTGATCCTCCCAATCAGAGCTCGGCGCTCTGACATCGCTGCTGCTCCTCTCCCTCTGTTTATCTCCGTACAGCGGAGCATTTTATTCGTGAAGATAATTTGCTTGAACCACGAACAAGAAACTGGCTTCCAATGAATTCGATCTATAGGAAGTGTTCACTGGACGCCATATTTGAGTGCGCTGTTCACAGCGCATGCTCAGACCGAACTTTCACTTCTAGGCTGCTAAGACCGGCAATCTTGGTGGTGTGGAATGCACGTTGCAAAAGAACTGTGAGAGCTCGCCGTCGGCACGCGCTCGGCAGCCATGGACTCAGCCACGACCGGCTTTATAGACCTTTCCAATGTTTACAAAATCACAGTCCAGCGTGCGGTCTTCACAGCCCAGCACGTGCGTGTTCGTCGCTTCGGAAAGCGAGCAAAGCACGCGCCATACGCACGAACGCTCAAAATGGCACCGGCCACAAGCTCGTTTTTGGAAAGGTCTATAGACGCTTTACAGCAGCTGTGCATGGGCGCCGCCATAACTGACCTTCAGTTTTTGTTCCCTCTTATTCCGTTCCCTTGACTTCATCATTTCCACAGCAGGACAGGTTATTGCCATTTTAAGTGTTACTGTGTCCTTCCCCCCAGCATAGGCCGTTGTGGAGACTCGTCAACGCCCGCTTCAGTGGCTCGGCATCTCGGCAAGACAAGAGAAGGGCGGCTATGGCGGCTCAATCTGGCGCGTGTGTAAAGCGTCTATAGGGGTGACCTGCTCACTCCACGTGCCCCTATGGGAGCGCGCGGGCCAAAAAATATCACGTGAACGGCTTGGAGGGACCGAGTGTTCCGCTTGGCGCCGCCCTAGCTCAACACCAAAAGCGCGGCGGCCGCTATGGAAGGCAATGGGACCGTGTTGAAACAAGGTTGGTTTCGGATAATTTCTGTCGCATTTAATAGGCAGGCGCCAATGCTAGCATATAGTGTGTTTAGAATAGGGTAAAATGAGTCACTATATCATAGTTTTCTCGAGCAGAATAGTTAGTATTGTGAGCTAAGCATCTATAGTGTGCATGTACGGGTGTGCAGGATGGTGCATCCAGTCCGCCTGCTGGAGCCCACTCCCGTGATCGGAATAAAATATCGAGTTAGATGCTCCGCAGGTTGGCCGTGACGCTCTTGGTGAATGTTCGAAGTGAGACACTGTCGATTGGTGGTGAACTAGTGACTGGCGGGGGGACCTCCGAAGTTGCACTGCACGGGGTGCGAAGGAGTTCTAGTGACGAAGCGTACGGGTTAAAAGGGGCTGCAGTCCAGCAGTGCGAGTACGCCGCAGGGAGGAGACAAAAAGAAGCGAGGAGTCCGGTAGCAGAAAAGTGGCTAGGAGCCGCGTGGTCGTAAAGCGGGTCCCTGCCGACTGGACGGAGGAGGGGCAGTGCTCGATAGGATGGTGTTCGGGGGCCAAGTTGGAGCCATAATAAGGTAGGCAGCGCGACGTTGCACCGACTCGAGGGAGGCAACAAGTTGTCTGGTTGTCGAATCCCACACCGAGCAGCAAAACTCCAGGATGGGCAATAGCAGTGCTGTGAACAGCAATCTGGGAACATCGCGAATGGCTCTTCTTGTGGACCGAATGACGAAGCCAAGGAGTCACCTTTCCCCGGACACGACGTTTTGAACGTAGCGATGGAAATCTAAATGCTGGTCGATGATGACACCTAGGAGGTGGATATGCGCTGTACTTGGGATCTCCACTCGGTTCAGGAAAAGTGTTGGAGGGGTCGAAGGTTGGCGCGAGGCAGTGATGTGCATGGTAGCGCATTTGGTTTAAGTTTAGGGGAAGTTTGTTATCTTTTGACCAAAGAAGAATGCGATCTAGATCAGCTTGTAGCTCTTTACCGAACGTACAATCGCAATAACGACGAGAAAAGTCTTTAAAATACAGCCGATTATCGTCAAAACGTCGCCGGTCGGGGAGCGGACACACATAGATACACACGCGAAAGCGTCTGCTAGCCTGGTAAGCTACGGCGCCAGTAAACGCGGTGGCGGTTCAGCGAACTAGAGAAAGTACTAAATAAGCAAAAGCAAATGCGGCGCGCTCGCGCTGCCTCGGGTGACCTGGTCGCCCCTATAAAGCCGGTCGTGGACTCAGCTATGGCCTGTAGTGAATTCTCCCTACAGGGGGTATTCCCTGGACACCATATCTGAGGGCACTGTTCAGAGCGCATGATCAGAACGAGCTCAAATTAATAGGCTGCTAAGACCGCGGCAATCCTGATGGTGTGGAATGAATGTTGCAAAAGAACTGTGGAAGCTCGCCATCGGCACGCGCTCAGCAGTCGCGCACACAGCTATGGCCGCCCTTGAATTCTCCCTATTAGCGATGTGCGCGACCAAAAGCGTCGCTGCGGTCGGCTTTCCACGATTGGCCAGACCAGGGGCATATGAGCATTGTCAGATTGTCAACTTTGACGGTGTTAGTTCCGGTTGCGATGGTTCCTAGCTTCCACTGTGGGAAGCTAGGAACCATCGCTGTGACCTGGGGCCCTAAACTCGTGAAACACAAAGTTGGAGCAGAAAGTTCGCGGAGCGCACCGATTGGACGTCGGCGACAAAAGCGCGAGGTCATCATCGTAATAGGCCAATCGGTGCGCTCCGTCAACTTCGGCCCCAAATTTGTGTTTGACGAGTTTAGAGGCCCTGGTGGTAAGTAGCCAGGGTAACAACTGGTGACGTCACGGTGAGGCAAATCCCAGTCGTGACGTCACGGATGGAAACCATTAGAGGGCGCCACCGAAATATCTCGGCGCTTATATCATGTAGAGCGGCGACTATTATATGATCTACTCGTACTCAAAAAGGAAAAAACATTTCGACAAATGTAGGACTACTGTGGTAATTCTTCTATTGTTACTTTTGAAGGGAGCTGATAAAGGAATTTTGTAAGTTGCGCCGGATAACGTAAGTGGATTTTATTTTTATTTGTGCGTGAAAGAGTTTGATGGACATCAGCCTGCCAACGGTTTCAAACGTCATCTCGCATGTCTCGAGACCAACTGTTGTGGTTCTCATGTATTCTTGCAGACAGACTTCGACTGTCCCCGGTTTGATAAGCGAGACCGCTGTAACTATAGGCCCAGACGTGCGACAGAGAGGAAGTCCAGGTCGGGCGGACTGAATCATTTCTCATGGCACCCGCATCCACCAGCGGGGTAAGCGAGGGCGCCTCCATGGCGTCCCCCTCCCGAGCCCGGGGACGCAAGAGGAACAGGGCTTCCGCGACTCCGGCAAAGCGAAGAGAGCGTCGCGCAACAAGTAACTGTTCCGCCTTTTCAGGATCCGCGCTCGAGGACCAGAGGTGCCAGCGCAGCGACTAGGAGGTCCAGGGCAAGGAAGGCGGCGGCAGGGAAGAGCAAGAGGCGCAGCAAGTCCACAACTGGTCGGTCATTCCCAGCGAACAGGAAAGTCAGGGCGAGCAAGAAACCTACTGCGAAAAGGAGGTCCAGAAAGCGTAACGTGGCTGGGGAGTCTGGTGCGAAAAAAA
>JABSTQ010006425.1:0-30771 GCA_013358835.2 Ixodes persulcatus | reverse complement strand
TTAGAGAGTCTTAGGGAACCGTTTTCGCACATCCGATGCGGTATACGATGGGCGCACCGACTGCGCATAGAAGTCGTCTGTGGTAGCGCGTGCGCAGTTCGCACCGGAGGGCCCATCGTACCGTATCGAATCTGCAAAAACGGTCCCCTAAAACTCTCTATTAAGGAGTTTTAGGGAACCGTTTTCGGCACATCCGACGCGGTATACGATGGGCCACACCCTGCGGATAGAGAGTCGTCTGTGGTAGCGCATGCGCAGTTCGTACCGGAGGGCCCCCGTACCGTATCGGATCTGCAAAAACGGTCCCCTAAAACTCTGTTTAGAGAGTCTTAGGGAACCGTTTTCGCACATCCATGCGGTATACGATGGGCGCACCACTGCGCATAAGAGATCGTCTGTGGTAGCGCGTGCGCAGTTCGCACCGGAGGGCCCATCGTACCGTATCGCACTGCAAAACGCCCCTAAAACTTTTATTAGGAGTTTTAGGGAACCGTTTTCGCACATCCGACGCGGTATACGATGGGCACACCGACATGCGCATAGAGAGTCGTCTGTGGTAGCGCATGCGCAGTTCGCTCCGGAGGGCCCATCGTACCGTATCGGATCTGCAAAAACGGTCCCCTAAAACTCTCTTTTAGAGTCTTAGGGAACCGTTTTCGCACATCCGATGCGGTATACGATGGGCGCACCGAACTGCGCATAAGAGAGTCGTCTGTGGTGCGCGTGCGCAGTTCGCACCGGAGGGCCCATCGTACCGCATCAAATCTGCAAAAACGGTCCCCTAAAACTCTCTTTTAGAGAGTCTTAGGGAACCGTTTTCGCACATCCGATGCGGTATACGATGGGCGCACCGACTGCGCATAAGAGAGTCGTCTGTGGTAGCGCGTGCGCAGTTTGCAGCAGAGGGCCCATCGTACCGTATCGAATCTGCATAAACGGTCCCCTAAAACTCTCTTTTAGAGAGTCTTGGGAAACCGTTTTCGCTCATCCGATGCGGTATACGATGGGCGCACCGACTGCGCATAAGAGAGTCGTCTGTGGTAGCGCGTGTGCAGTTCGCACCGGAGGGCCCATCGTACCGTATCGAATCTGCAAAAACGGTCCCCTAAAACTCCGTTTTAGAGAGTCTTAGGAACCGTTTTCGCACATCCGATGCGGTATACGATGGGCGCACCGAATGCGCATAAGAGAGTCGTCTGTGGTAGCGCGTGTGCAGTTCGCACCGGAGGGCCCATCGTACCGTATCGAATCTGCAAAAACGGTCCCCTAAAGCTCTCTTTTAGAGAGTCTTAGGGAACCGTTTTCGCACATCCGATGCGGTATACGATGGGCGCACCGACTGCGCATAAGAGAGTCGTGTGTGGTTGCGCGTGCGCAGTTCGCACCGGAGGGCCATCGTACCGTATCGAATCTGCAAAAACGGTCCCCTAAAACTGTCTTTTAGAGAGTCTTAGGGAACCGTTTTCGCACATCCGATGCGGTATACGATGAGCGCACCGACTGCGCATAAGAGAGTCGTCTGTGGTAGCGCGTGCGCAGTTCGCACCGGAGGGCCCATCGTACCGCATCAAATCTGCAAAAACGGTCCCCTAAAACTCTCTTTTAGAGAGTCTTAGGGAACCGTTTTCGCACATCCGATGCGGTATACGATGGGCGCACCGACTGCGCATAAGAGAGTCGTTTGTGGTAGCGCGTGCGCAGTTCGCTCCGGAGGGCCCATCGTACCGTATCGAATCTGCAAAAACGGTCCCCTAAAACTCTCTTTTAGAGAGTCTTAGGGAACCGTTTTCGCACATCCGATGCGGTATACGATGGGCGCACCGACTGCGCATAAGAGAGTTGTCTGTGGTAGCGCGTGCGCAGTTCGCACAGGAGGGCCCATCGTACCGTATCGAATCTGCAAAAACGGTCCCCTAAAACTCCGTTTTAGAGAGTCTTAGGGAACCGTTTTCGCACATCCGATGCGGTATACGATGGGCGCACCGAATGCGCATAAGAGAGTCGTCTGTGGTAGCGCGTGCGCAGTTCGCACCGGAGGGCCCATCGTACCGTATCGAATCTGCAAAAACGGTCTCTAAAACTCTCTTTTAGAGAGTCTTAGGGAACCGTTTTCGCACATCCGATGCGGTATACGATGGGCGCACCGACTGCGCATAAGAGAGTCGTCTGTGGTAGCGCGTGCGCAGTTCGCTCCGGAGGGCCCATCGTACCGTATCGAATCTGCAAATACGGTCCCCTAAAACTCTCTTTTAGAGAGTCTTAGGGAACCGTTTTCGCACATCCGATGCGGTATACGATGGGCGCACCGACTGCGCATAAGAAAGTCGTCTGTGGTAGCGCGTGCGCAGTTCGCACAGGAGGGCCCATCGTTCCGTATCGAATCTGCAAAAACGGTCCCCTAAAACTCTGTTTTAGAGAGTCTTAGGGAACCGTTTTCGCACATCTGATGCGGTATACGATGGGCGCACCGACTGCGCATAAGAGAGTCGTCTGTGGTAGCGCGTGCTCTGTTCGCACCGGAGGGCCCATCGTACCGTATCGAATCTGCAAAAACAGTCCCTGTCATGGTCGTTGCCGGACAGAGAGTGAAGAGGAAAAAGACGATGAGGAGCTCGTGAGAGAGGGCGGCACGCAGGGCTCGGGACAGTCGAAGTCGAATCGCAGACCATCTGGGACGAGCACCATCGACCTCCGTCGGGGTTCCCAGGCTCCGTGAGGCGAAACATCGGCCGAGACTGGAGGACACAGCAACAACCTCCGGCGGGGTGCCCAGACCCCGAGAGATACGATTGCGCTGCTCCCAAGCGCTCGAGGCGCCGGCCCGTACGGGGTCGACTCAGCTGCGCGGAAAGCAACCGGCGACAACAATCGGAACCCTCAAGCCCCGGACTCGGTCCGACTCGCTGACCGCTGGGCTACCCAAGTGACTGGCTGCTCGACTCGAACAACTGACTGACTGCCCTCCGACTCTCTGACCACCCGACCACCTCGCTGACTGCCCGACGGCCTGCTCCCTCAACCAATCAACGACATGAGCGTTAAGTGAAACTTTTGTGCTCAAATAACTCTAACGTAATTAGCCTTGTACATATTCTTCTCGTTCAATCTCCTTTGGTTGCCCAGTGAAAGCTTATATAACGCATCCAAATTGTTTCCGTGTGATTACTTAACACCTCTCAATCACAACCTACATGACAATTTGGCGTCCGCGACAGGACGGAGACACTTTGGATTGTTAAGAGGTATTTACAAAGCAATGGATTTAAAAGATATTGTAGAAGTTGGCAAGGCGTTGGGCCTCCAGGCCGATGATCTAAAAGTGTGGGCAGAAGAGAAATATGCGCATGAACAGGAGGAAAGAGCCGCTGAGAGACTCGCGACTAGAGATAAGGCAGAGAGGGAAGAGAGGGTATTGCAGTTGCGTATAAGGCTAGCTGAAACGGCGGCTGCGGCAACCACTACCGAGGCCTCAGAGGGTCATGGCAGCGGGAGAATGAACTCCGCTCATCTCTGTCCCCGGAAGCTTATTCCTTTTTTTTGACGAGAGGAGGGATGATCTCGACGCATACTTGAAGCGTTTCGAATGCATCGCTGGGGGAGAGGAGTGGCCAGAAGCAAAGTGGGCTACAGCTCTGAGCATGTGTCTTACAGGAGAGGCGCTGAAGCTGTATGGTAGACTATCCCAACAGGATTCCTTGAGTTATGAAGCAACCAAGAAAGCTCTTCTTGTTAGGTTTCGATTCACAACAGAGGGATATAGAGAGAAATTCAGGAGTTCGAAACCCGAAGAAGGGGAAACGGCTAGTCAGTACGCCGCCCGACTGCAAGGTTACTTTGACAGGTGGATGGAGGTAGGAGAGACGCCTTCAACGTAGGAAGCGCTGCGAGATAAGATCTTGACAGAACAATTTATGTCACAATGCCACGCGAGGCTCACTGTTTTTTTTAAAAGATAGAGATTGTAAGACGCTTAAATCAATGGTTGAGGCAGCAGATAGATTTCTGGAGGCCCAACAACAGAAGAATCTTTCCTCCTTTAGAAATGAACCGAAAGTCGCGTCGTCCAACACAGGAGGCTCAGACCAGTCAACGTTTCCTAAGCCGAAGTGTTTCTTATGTGGAAGGCTAGGCCACAAAGCGCCTCAGTGCCGAAGCGGGTACAAACAAAAGATTCCTTCTTGCCCGCTCTGCCGAAGGGAAGGACATGACGCGAAAGATTGTCCCAAGAAAAGTCAAGATAGGTCACAAGTATCGTGTTTTGTTGATCCGGTATCAGATAAGAGCACAGGGACCTCATCAGTGCACACCACAGAGCAACTAAACCCTCCGCCTATCCAAGATAGCGAGACTGGGCTAATTAGTGCAGTCCATGAACAGGCGAGATTGATCGAAGCTAACAATATGCCTGTCGTACGTGGTTTTCTAAACCAAAGACCGGTCAGTGTGCTGCGCGATACAGGCAGTAACACAGTAATCGTTCGAAGTAGCCTAGTGGAAGATGCCAATCTCACGGGTAAAACGGCGGTTGTGATTCTCGTAAATGGAGCGCCATTGCAATTGCCAGAGCCGAGAGTGAAACTCTGCTCCCCGTATTTTACTGGAGACTTACTCGTGAAGTGCATGGACGCACCGCTCTACGACGTGATTGTAGGAAACGTTGAGGGAGCCCGAAGAGCCGACGAACCGGATCTTAATTGGAATGGACAAAAAATGCAACCAATCTCAGAAGGAGAGAAGACTGATACCCGAAAGGACTCGATCGATATGAGCAAGGTATCCGCCGCACATAGATTGATCCCATCGGATAAGACGAATGCATTTAGCGAAGTAAAAAGGGAAGAAGTGACCTCTGAGCTACTAAAAGTGAGGCGGAAATCTGATGACACGTTGCAGGTCTGTAGAAACAAAATAGGTCAAGTGTACAACACGAAGGATGGATCGAGGTACAACTTTTACATCTCGAAGGGAGTACTCTGCCGACGATTCGAACAACAGGGTGGAAAGTCGTTCAAGCAGGTGGTCGTTCCCACCCCACTGAGACGTTATGTTCTAGAGGTGGCGCATGATAGCGTGATGGCGGGCCACCAGGGCATCAAACGAACCATTGACAGAGTGTTAGGGGCTTTCTATTGGCCAGGGGTCCAAGCCGACATTAGGAGGTATGTCAGATCATGCGATACGTGCCAGAGGGTCACCCCGAAGGGGAACCTAAAAAGGGCACCACTTGGGCAAATGCCAGTGATTGACACTTCGTTTGAGAGGGTGGCCATGGACCTAATAGGTCCGCTCCCAGTTACCTCAGATAGCGGAAATCGGTACATCCTTACGATGGTGGATTTTGCAACGAGGTATCCCGATGCCGTTGCGTTACCATCTTGCGATTCGCGAGCCGTCGCGGTGGGATTACTAGAGATTTTCTCCCGAGTGGGTTTTCCTCGGCAGATCTTAACGGATCGAGGCGCAAGCTTCACATCCGGATTGATGCAAGAATTGACAGAACTCCTATCGATTCAGAGATTACAAACCACACCCTATCACCCGATCTGTAATGGATTGGTTGAGAGGTACAATGGCACTTTGAGACAGATGTTGACCAAGATGAGCCAGGAGAAGCCGCGCTCTTGGGATCGGTACCTAGCACCTTTGCTATTTGCGTACCGCGAGGTGCCTCAAGCTAGTTTAGGCTTTTCCCCGTTTGAGCTCATTTACGGCCGCCATATTCGAGGACCGCTGACAATTCTAAAGGAGGTGTGGACTCGAGATGAACTAGGAACCAGCCTCAAGACGACGTATGGATTCGTTCTTGACCTGCGCAGCCGTCTCGAGAAAACAATGGAACTGGCTCACAAAAACTTAGCATCAGCAAAAAGATATCAAAAGAAGATGTATGACAAGAAAAGTGGGAAGAGAGACTTGAAAGTAGGCGACCTTGCCCTGCTTTTAATACCTTCGAAGAAGAACAAGCTGCAATTGCAATGGAAGGGCCCCTACAGAGCGGTGAGAAAAAGGAACGAGGCCGATTATGAAGTTGATTTAGGACACGCCACCAAGCTCTTTCATATCAACATGCTCAAGCGGTATGAAGAACGTGAGGCAGCGGGCGCGGCAGAGCAAGTGTCGTCAGTGATAGCCATTGAGGACACAAGTGATCAACCACTTCCATGCCTTGACCTGAGAAGTGCAGAGGGAATAAAGGAAGTGGCACTAGCTGACGATCTCAGTCGAAAACAGCGGGAAGACATCACAGACGTTCTGGAGAAACACGCTACAATATTCTCGGATTTACCGGGGCGTTCAAATCTGCTGGAATGTAAGCTGCAGCTGACCACAAATGAACCCATTCGTACGCCTCAATACCCGATTCCGTTTTCTATGGAGCGCGTGATTGAAAAAGAGGTAGACGAAATGCTTAAACTAAAAGTAATCGAGAAGTCTACTTCTGCGTACTGTTCGCCCTTGGTTCTCGTAAAAAAGCCAGACAAGACCTACCGGGTTTGCATTGACTTCCGCCGGCTCAACGACATTCTAGTCTCCGATGCCGAACCCATTCCCCGAGTAGATGCCGTATTTGCCGAGGTAGGCAATCGAGTTTATTTTTCCAAGTTAGATCTCTCCAAAGGGTATTGGCAAATCCCCCTTTCGAATGACTCAAAGGAGAAGACTGCGTTCTCCACGTCGTCGGGATTGTTTCAATTTAGATACATGCCGTTTGGTATTAAAACTGCATCCGCAGTCTTTACGCGACTTATGCGAGAGGTGCTGGCAGGAATCGACGGGGTCCGATATTACATCGATGATGTCTTGATTGCGACCGATACTTGGGAAGAGCACGTCTCTGTACTCGAGCGAGTCCTTCAAAGGATTGAGGACGCGGGGTTAACCGTAAAGCCCAACAAATGTGAAGTTGGAATGAGGCACGTCACTTTTCTTGGACATCGACTAGGGAACGGTGAGCTCGCCCCTGTTCCGGAGACTTTGGACAAGGTGGTGGGATCTCAGCGACCCACAACGAAAAAACAAGTGAGGTCATTTTTGGGACTCACCGGTTATTACCGGCAGTTCATTGCGAATTATGCAGAAAAAAGTTTGCCCCTGGTCGAAATGACAGCAAAGAAGGAGCCCAATAGAGTCTGTTGGACCAACAGGCAAGAAAAGGCCTTCCACGAGTTGAAGAAGGCACTATCAGATAGACCGATCCTGAAAGCACCGGATCCCACCAGGAAGTTTGTACTTCGAACTGACGCTTCAGATAGTTGTCTCGGAGCTATGTTAATGCAGGAGCACGAGTCGTTCTTGCATCCCGTCGCGTGCGCTAGCAGAAAATTGCTACCCAGGGAGAAGAACTATGCCACCGTTGAAAAGGAAGCTCTAGCTTTGGTCTGGGCCATTCAAAAGTTCCATCTTTATCTGAATGGCAAGAAATTCGTAGTTCAAAGCGACCACCAGCCTTTGCAGTATATAAACAAAATGAAAGCTTCAAATAGCAGGCTGCTGAGGTGGAGTTTACTTTTGCAGGAGTACGAGTTTTCAGTTGAATATATTAAGGGAGTTGACAACGTGGGTGGTGACTACCTGAGCCGTGTGTAATATTCATAGAATAGTAGTGGCTAATGGCATTATCTAGGACGTTAAGTCAAGTTAGGGCGAGGTTTCTGGTTTCTGTATCAGTGATACAGAAGAGAAGTAACTGGCCAGTCGTATCCGTATTTCATTTCTCATGTTTTTGTAATTTTATGGAGTTGGTACGGCCTTACCTTTTCGGTCTCGTTGATGACTTCAGTTTAAAGGTTAGTGTCGTAAAATATTTCAAAGTTAAATATAGCGTTTAAGGTGACCGTGTACACAACCTGATTTGAGGAAATTTTGATTTGAGTTGTTTGCGCGAATTATGGATTTTTAATTGAGTGTGCGCACCGGGTTGAGTTGTGTCTAGTTGTTTGACACCGAACTGAAACATTTTTTCTGAACTGCTGGACTCTGCATTTTTGTGTCCGCAACCGACGCATGTGGTTTAGTTTTTTTTTCCAAAAAGAAAAACAAAACTTGAAGAGGGGCCTGTGTCATGGTCGTTGCCGGACAGAGAGTGAAGAGGAAAAAGACGATGAGGAGCTCGTGAGAGAGGGCGGCACGCAGGGCTCGGGACAGTCGAAGTCGAATCGCAGACCATCTGGGACGAGCACCATCGACCTCCGTCGGGGTTCCCAGGCTCCGTGAGGCGAAACATCGGCCGAGACTGGAGGACACAGGAACAAACTCCGGCGGGGTGCCCAGACCCCGAGAGATACGATTGCGCTGCTCCCAAGCGCTCGAGGCGCCGGCCCGTACGGGGTCGACTCAGCTGCGCGGAAAGCAACCGGCGACAACAATCGAAACCCTCAAGCCCCGGACTCGGTCTGACTCGCTGACCGCTGGGCTACCCAAGTGACTGGCTGCTCGACTCGAACAACTGACTGACTGCCCTCCGACTCTCTGACCACCCGACCACCTCGCTGACTGCCCGACTGCCTGCTCCCTCAACCAATCAACGACATGCGCGTTAAGTGAAACTTTTGTGCTCAAATAACTCTAACGTAATTAGCCTTGTACATATTCTTCTCGTTCAATCTCCTTTGGTTGCCCAGTGAAAGCTTATATAACGCATCCAAATTGTTTCCGTGTGATTACTTAACACCTCTCAATCACAACCTACATGACATCCCCTAAAACTCTCTTTTAGAGAGTCTTAGGGAACCGTTTTCGCACATCCGATGCGGTATACGATGGGCGCACCGACTGCGCATAAGAGAGTCGTCTGTGGTAGCGCGTGCGCAGTTCGCACCGGAGGGCCCATCGTACCGTATCGAATCTGCAAAAACGGTCCCCTAAAACTCTCTTTTAGAGAGTCTTAGGGAACCGTTTTCGCACATCCGATGCGGTGTACGATGGGCGCACCGACTGCGCATAAAAGAGTCGTCTGCGGTAGCGCGTGCGCAGTTCGCACCGGAGGGCCCATCGTACCGTATCGAATCTGCAAAAACGGTCCCCTAAAACTCTCTTTTAGAGAGTCTTAGGGAACCGTTTTCGCACATCCGATGCGGTATACGATGGGCGCACCGACTGCGCATAAGAGAGTCGTCTGTGGTAGCGCGTGCGCAGTTCGCACCGGAGAGCACATCGTACCGTATCGGATCTGCAAAAACGGTCCCCTAAAACTCTCTGTCGTCTCATTTCCGGTGAACGGTGGAGGAGCGCGCTCTACGAGCTCCGCACTCGGAGGTGGTGCGCGAGAGCTCAAACAGGCCGGTATCCGGCAAGATGACGGCGTTTCCGCTCTCGCAGCCAGTCTCGCAGCGGTCTCACGCGTCTCGCGTTCTTGTCTCGCGCCTGCTTGGATACGTGAATACTTCGACGGCGATCACTTGGCAGCTCGTGCAATCGCATCGCCAGAAAAAACAAAATGATGCAGACAGGTATGTATACATCCTTCAAATGCTTGTCGAAGTTCTTCATGTGCCTCACCACAATTTCAGGGTCAGGCGAGCCGATGAATTCGGCCATTCAGCCGTCATTCGTTGAGGCTTCTGGGAACTCAGAAGACGTTCGGCGTACCTTTAATCGCCGCACCAACTGCGTGCAGGACGAATGCAAGCTCTTGCTGTCGCCGTCGTCTCCGCGCTCCTATTTTATCGAAGTCGTCGTCGAAAAAACACTGAAAAATTTTCGACGTGACGGGAGCCATGTCTAAAGGGCCCATGAACCGAATTTTGGGCGGGGACAAATGAATTTAGATTGGGATTTTACTAATAGCATATTGTTTAGTGGGTCAAAAGAAAGAAGGTAGAAGGTCAAAGCCTGATTTTCGGTACGAAAATTTGAAAACAAAGCGAACTATTTCGTACTTCCTTCCCTTCGAAAGCTCTCTGCCTTTTCACTATGATATATCCGCAGTACCCCAGGCGTGTCACCCGGCCCAAACGCACGTCACACGACACCGGACCTCACTTATTCCTTTCATCCCTAAGCTGACAATGCGGTCGAAGCTATGGGCTTGTCGGACCAATCAGTCGCCTCCCTTTCATCACCTGGCCTCATTTATCTGCGGGTGGGTATGCGCGAGGGAGCGTGATCACGTGGCAAAAGTGTGGCTGGCCCAACGAGCACCTAGCTTCTTCAGCACTGTCAGCTTCGGGTTAAATGGAGTGAGGAAAGCAACTTTTGTCCGAGTTTTGAGCAACGGACTAACCTTAAATGGGGACAAGGGCGGTATCCGTGTACACACACGAGGGTCCGAGCAAGAGGGGAGTCCATCCTTTCCGTCTTCTTGAACTGTTTGGTACAATGCGCGATTTATGAGTTGAGGAGGAAACCTAAGAAGGAAGAAATTGAAAAATCGTTTCATGACCCTTTTAAAGCACCCCTGAAAGAAAAACAATTTAAAGGCCCCCCATTGGGCGGGCGCCCAACCATCAGCGCCTGAAGCTCCATTTATTAGAAGTTTATTCCTCCTCCTCCTCCTCCTAAAGGGATGCGAACTGAAATTCGGATTCTACAAAACACGCGGCAAAAGCGTGCAACGGGATGCTACAAACACCAAAACATCACTCATACAGCGATATCTCGAATGGATGACCGTATTTTTCAAAAAAAGGAGGCGCATTCGACAGGTTTTTTTGCGTCTTGTTTCTCCGAGAAGCAGAGGGAATGGCCTCGCGTCTTCACCGCCTCGCCGCCTTGAGGGGGCGAAGCAGACAGAGGAGGAAACGAGATAACTTGACGTCACGCGCCTCGTCAACCTGGTTCCATCTCGACCTCTTTTTTCCAATATTACGGCCGTCCATTCGAGATATCGCCTTAAGAGTAGTGTTGTTGGGATTGTAGCGTCCCGCCTACTTCTCCTGCATTGTTTTTTTGAAATCCAAAAGAGACGCGCGTGTCATAAAATTGCTTTTCCGCGAAAAAAAAAAAAATTTTTTTAGAGCAATATTGACGGCGCGAGCCGCGATTTAGTCTGCAGTCACCTCCTTTCCATTTGTTTTCTCTCTCGGCATTTCGGGCGCGTGGAGGAGACGTGGATCGGCTTCGCCTTCACGACCGAGATGGTCATTCCGAAATGACCCGTGACGTCATGGACTTTCCGCGCAGAATTTCAAATAAATCTGTCGCCGTCAATATTGCTCTAAACTAGGGGTGTGCGAATATTCGAAATTTCGAATACGAATCAAATATTTTCCTTATGCGAAACGTATTCGACTCGAAATTTGCATATTCGGAAGTTCCCGAATATTCGTCCAAAGCCGAATATTCGGGAAAAGCGGCGAATATTCGCACAAACTGCGAATATTCGAGCAATTAAAGAATTATCTGCCTGCCACGCAGTGCCCTATGAACGTTTTTTCACTGAGAAAGACGTATGATGCATGCGTTATCGCTCCGCTCTGTTTCTATCTGTCTGATGGCAGCAAGAAAGGATCAGTTTCGGTTTCTTTTTCACCAAGCCCTTTGTTGTGTGGCACTTTTATAGCAATATGTGATGCAATTGTGCGTTCGATCTTTAAATTGATTCAATAAAATAAGCCTCGAGAGTAAAATATAAACATAAAAACCTCTGTAGAGTGTTATCTACTATAAATGTTTGAAAATTAAAAAAATAAAAGCTAGTTGCAAACAGAACATTACATCGCCATGGACGTCAGCTCCTGCGACTCCCGCGTAGTCAAAACTTTTGTCGAACCGGATTTTTAGGTCGAATTTTCGGGGTTCAACTGGGTTGAACCGGTTCGACGAACCTACGAACTTTTCACCAGATTCGACCGGTTCGACTTTGTGGACAGTGTGGCCAGACCTTGATACAAGCATGTCTAGGTTCGGAGAATTTTTTTTATGCAAAGGGTTATTTTATTTTATAAACAGTTACAATTGAAATAAACTAATTCTAATCACTGAAGAAGTTAATAACTTTAATTAATAATAATACTTATAACTAAATTAATATATTACTTAATAACTAAGTTAAAAACAACAACAAAAAACAAAAAAAACCTAGTTGACTTTATTTAGCGGAGGAAAAATGCATTATTTGTTGGGTTTATTGGCATCACTGGTTGAGATTAATGAGTAATGAAAGCGTTAAAAGCACATATTTTGCTTTTATACGGTGTAAACATTGGTAACCATTTTATAAAATATAAAATAAACGATTTTCTAAATTATTTGTTTCCCAAAATTCGAAATATTTGTGTAGCATTTCCGGGCAACACTGTCCATAGTCGAACTTCTTCAAACGTTAGTGAAAGTTAGCCGGTTTCTCGAGTGGAGGGGTCTTTCTACTGGCGGAAATGTCACGGCGCGTCGGGAGCGCTTACTTTCTGAACACGTTGAGCAGTTAATTTTCCTACACGATAATTTATTATGAGTGCATTACTAGAAGTATCTTTAGCCTGCTGCAGCCCAGTAAAATGCAGTTGCATTGATTTATTTTAAAAAAAGCAATAAAACCTGCTGTTACCTCTTGTTTTGTAATTTTTGTTTACTAGACACATATTCGATATTCGATTCGATATTCGAAGCCCGTTTCTTGTCTTATTCGTATTCGATTCGTATTCGAAAAATTCAATATTCGCAAACCCCTACTCTAAACATTCTTTTTTTCGCGTAAAGTTAATTTTTTTGACACGCGTGTCCGAACTAGACTGTTTAAAAAAACGTTTTTCTTTTCTTTTCAGTTGCCCTTTAAGCGCGCGCCGGAAAGCCGGAACAATGAACATTAAAAATAGGCGTGAGATGGCGCCTCGGTACGAGAAAAAGTAGAGTGCCTTCATACACACGCGAGCTTTTGCTTGAGTGGTGACATCTCAGCCATTTTTCCGCCCAATCGTTTTTTTAATGCATTTTGAAGTGCGCGCAATCCGGTGTCACTCAGCTCGAGCGCATAGCTTTGGCTAATGCATAGACGCCATTTTACCGCCCAAGTCACGCACCAGGTGCGCGAGAGCGTCACGCGCTGGCACATTCAGGGGAGTATGGCGCCCATTGTCATAGGGATCAGTGTCATTTATAGTAAAGATGCCGCGAACTTTTTCGAACTTGAGAGTCGAAGACCGCACCAAGAGGTCGAAAGGTTCGCAAAGTTTTGAAACCTCGAACCTAAGACATAAAAAGTCGAAGATTGTTGAACTTCCGATTTTTGGCGCTGAGAAATTCGATTAGATGGACAAATTATATTATGCCCTTTTTTAACGTGCGCTAGCTTACCCCACCCAGCCTGAAAAAATCCTTTCCTCCCCAACTCAAATACCCTATTTCTTTCCCTCTACATCCCTGAAAATATCACCGGGCCGGGGGAATGAACCACCAGGCTGACCTTTGGGGGATCGGGCAAATACAAAATAAAAAGAAAAAAGGAAAAAGCATCGAGGCGTTTTCCCTCCAGCGAGGGAGTCGCCAATTTTCCCCTGGTCAACCTTGTTGGGGTTCCTTCCAAAACACAGACCCACTGAGAGACAGGGTTGAGACTCTGGGCCAGAGCCACGCTGGAGAGAGTCCAAATTTTCTTTCCTCTGTCGCTCTGTCCCCAGTTGTGCTAGTTGCTTTTACCAGTTTCAGTTTCCCTAGTTTCCTTCCACCAATGCTCTAACCTCCTTTTCGTTACCTCAACCCTTTTATAATCCACCCTTCAATCTTCTGCACCGAAACCCACGGCCCCCTCTATGTCTGTTCTCCCTTCAAACAGGGCAGGTTTAAGCCTCTTGCACCTCAAAGCCCGTTGTTCCATAGTTTCGCTCTCCATTCCACATATACAAAAAACTGTATCTATATCTTGTAATTTTGCCCTATCAGTCTTTGTTCTTAGTACCCCAGTTCTGGCCTCAAACAGTAAAGAGCTCCGCCGAGAATTACCAAACGAAGTTTCTTTCCTTATTTACCATTTTTGCGACCTATGCATAGTTAAAGCTGATTTATCCTGCATACTTCCTTCCCAAATTCTCTCTCCGCATCCTTAACTCTGTTTTCTACTAACTTCTTTTCACTGCCCGCCTGTAAAAATTTGTTTCCGAGCTTTCGAGTCCATTTCGTCCAATTTGTGTTCAAGCTTTTCATGTATAGGAATTTATATACCTTAGCTACCCACCTCATCTGCTCCATATCAGGCAGCCTTTGGTCAAACTTACTTGTTGCCTCCCTGCTCTCAAAGGATGCATCTCAACCCATATCCCCTTGTACCCCTTCATTTGGTGTGTTACCATGTGCCCCTAAAGCTAACCTGCCTGCGATCCTTTGCCTTTCCTCTAAGCTTGACTGTACTTCAGATTTCATACGCAAGACTGCATTACCGAAAGTCAACGCTGGTACCATTATTCCTTTCCATACCCCCCTCACAACTTCGTATTTAGTAAAGTTCCACAGCGCTTTGTGTTTCATAATAGCCGAATTTTATTTTCCCCTTCTTCATTACAATGTCTTCATGTTCATTCAGATATTTTCTTCCCTCATTTAACCATACACCCAGATATTTGTACTTTTCTACATGTTCTATCGCAGTGTCTTGCATCTCCAGAGGTTCCCCCTTCGCGTCGTTATGAACTAGTATCCCAGACTTGTCCCTACTGAAGAATAGGTCTAAAGTGTCCCCTTCCCCTCTACAAATTCTGATTCGTCCCTGCATTGTCAATCGACTCCCTGCTACAAGTTCAATTTCATCTGCATACATCAGCCCTGGTAAAACTTTATTTACTTTTTTCCCTCCCTCCATGTAAGTGAGATCAAATCCTAAATTGCATTGCTCTAGTAGTTTTTTCCATTTCACTAAGGTATATCATAAAGAGCAGGGGAGACAATGGGCAGCCCTGCCTAAATCCTCTTTTTATTGCTGCTGGTTTGGGATTCTCAAGTTATAACTACCCTGTTATCTGCGTGTATGTGTTCTATAAACTTAATCAAATTTTTATTTAGTTCATATCTTCTCAGTTGATCCCAGAGTTTTGCCTGATTCACATTCTCGTATGCTCCTTTGATGTCCAGAAATGGCAGCCATAACGGCCTTTGCGTCGTAGTTGTTATCTTTATGCACTGCGTGATTACGAGTAAGTTATCCTCCAGCCTTCTATCCCTTCTGAAACCATTTTGAAGCTCTCCCAGTATCTGCTTGCCCTCTGCCCATTCTTTCATTCTTCTCTTTACAATCTGCATAACTATTCGGTAGATTACTGATATTACTGCGATTGGTCGGTACGATGCGATACTGTCTTTCTCTTTCTTGCCCTTATATGATGATCTCATCAGGCTTAGTTTTCAATCATTGGGTACATCCACTCCCATAATTATTTGGTCGATCACCTCTCTTGCATAGCTTCAGCTTGCTTATTTTGACTAGCATTTTAATCGGTCTCATTGGTATCTGCCATCTGGGCCTGTTGCAGTTTCAGCCGGGACCTTACCTTCCGCTTTATCCCATTCCCTTGTGGTCATCTCAGCTGTTTCACTATACACCTCCTCTTGAGCTGTGTTGTTGGTACTTTACACAATTAAAGGTAGCACTAAAGACGGGGACGAATAGAAGACACAGACACGGACAAGCGCTGTCCGTGTCTGTGTCTTCTACATGTCCTTGTCTTTAATGATACCTTTAATTGTGTAGTGTATAACCAACTAGCCCGTCATATGATCTTAGTATAGTTGTTGGTAGTGTTCCCTAAAGCCTGATTTGGTTCCAGTTCCAAAAAAGACTGCTTCTTTTGTATGTCTAATAAATTACCGTGCCTCTTCCCCCTCTACCCTTGTCCCATCCCGTATAATCACCTTCCGATTTTTCATGCTATGAAATTCGTCATTTTCGAACTTATTACACTAAGAAATGTGACAGTTTTCGAATTTTTGGCCTGTTGATTTCAAAAGTTCGACGAACTTTGAAATTCCGCACAAAAGATCGACGAAGGAATTCGAACCAAGTTCACCCCCCATAGGTTCCAGGCAACAAATATATAAACCATAAGATGTCAATGTGTGAAGGGGAGTTGAAATTGCACTCAGAGTCTTACCGTTAGCTGATCGTGCCACAAACGACGCGCTTGTAAAGCGCTGAATGATCGCTTTGGGGTGACCTCAGCCTCGTACCTCACACCTTTCTCTTTCGACTTCCGCACAGAGTCTCTCCCGCACACAGCTCCGTAGGGTGCCTCGAGATAGCCTGTGGGCCAACAGATCCCCGATTTGCAGACTTGAAAGTCAACCGAGGCGCTTCGCTGGGAGCGTCCTTCATAGCATTAGTTGTTTTTGAACGCAAGTCTCTCGATTTCCTCGCGTCAAGGAAAAGCGCGCGCGGAGAGCGACGCTGATGCGTATACGGCGAACGCTGAATCGGCGCTTACTTCATTATCATTAGTAACCGGCAGCATTTTAGAGCGGCCAATATCTCCACTCATCGAAGGAGTCCCAGGCAGTCGCTATATGGTTAGCCCGATAACAACTCGTCGTGACCTGATCAGCTGTATTAGGTTGGGTGTTCCCCTAATTTAGTCTGGTTGCATTCTCCTCAACCTTGATTTGTGTCGGGTGCTCTGTCTGTGTTCAGTGTTTTTTCCATCCCACGGGTCATCCCGCCGAAAATAAACGGCCAGAGCAACTAAAATTTTCGGGAAGCCTGGATGCCTTTGTGTGAATGCGTTATCCTGCATATTTAGTTGTCTTGTGCCAGCATTGCATTTAGGCGACGTTTGGTCGGATTTCTACTAGTTTGCAAAAAGTAGGAAGTACCTTCACCTGGGAGGGACAGAACGAGCGGGTTGGTAGGGATAATTAAACATGAGGAAGAAAACGATTGTGTTTGTCCGTCCCTTCTCGTTTTCTTCCTCATGTTTAATTACCTTCACCTGTCCGCCTCAGGACTTTTCGATGAACTGTTTTACCAGTTCAACGCTTGTTTCATAAGTTACGACAAATAGCGAGTAATACAGGTAGTACCGTGAGTACCACAACACTGAGAAGGAAGGAGTATATTCATAGTGTAAGAAAAATGGGCAACGTTTTTAGTAAAATTTGTAGCACATTTCGCGATTTGTTTTTTTAGATGAATTCACGAAACCTTAGTTTAAAACTGCGGCACTTGATTTCCATCAGTGAAATTCAGACTTCAAACTTAAAATATAAACTTTCGAACTTTTCGGACTTGTACCTCGAGAAACTTCGAATATTCAATTTTTAGACCTTGAATTTTGAAAAAAATTCGTAATGATCGATTTTTTTTTAACTATCTATAACAAAATGCGATACCTTCGACCTTAACATTTTCAAATTAGTCGAATTCGAACCTAAGCGAGGTTCTAAAGATGAGAGCTTTTCAAATTCGAACATTAGCGAGGTTCAAACATTTAGAAACCTTTCGACCTCGAACTTCGAGAGGCTCGCTGCATCCCTAATTCAAACCTGTTCCTGTTGTTGCTGAAAGTTGCCCCGGAATATAGAAACTTTGAAAGGACTAAATGTGACTTACGTTGCTCCGAGAACCAGGTGTTCCTGGAAGTCCATATGCACATCACAAAGCGTAGCGAAAACCTTCGGTTTCAACTGAAACTTCTAGAGTCGGCACCCAGTAAAATGCTAACAGGCATTCGATACAAGCTGTGCACATTGGCTGATGCAGCATCTGTCAAAAATCACACGCTCCTCTGTTGGTGTTTTATTGGATGGTGACTTTATACCTTTTTCCGCTTACTCTCGTCCCCAGCCGCCAATAGGAATATCCGGGATGGGCGTCAAAAAAATAATAAATCATTTCAACCTGCAAATGGTAAAAAAATAGAGGGGAGACAAAACAAGGATTGGTGACGGCAACGCTTTTATCCTAAATGCATTTTATTGGCGTGGCGACGGCAAAACAATAATTTCGCCCATACTGGAAGTGAAGATATTTCAAGTTTGCGGCGCCCTTGTGAAAAAGGTCTATACATGTAAAACCACGTTGTTTATCCTCCGTTCATCCAACAATGTCCCCTTCAGTTTTGAAACAGACAAATGATATAAAAGAGAAAGCCTACAAATTTTACAATTGGAAATAATACTTTGCCAACACATCTTCTTGAGTTATGACCACCAGATACGTAGTTAATTGGTAGGTGACGCCATGTTAGGAAAAGGGCGGGGCCTCTCGCGATGCTACCAATTGACGGCGCACCAGAGTTATGCACTTGACAAGGGATATATCTGCTGCTAGCGGCCCAGACATGTGTAGCCACGCAATGGTTTTTCATCAGTTGAGCTTGAAACAACGTGCTCACCAGGGGCGTAACCAGGGGGGGGGGGCTTATGGGGCTTCAGCCTCCCCCCCCCCCCGAAATCCAGCCGACCCTATAATATACACATGCATTTTGACCCCCCTCCCTCTCTCCGCACCCCAAGTCATAGACATCCCAGCCACCTCAACCCACCCCCCCCCCAAAAAAAAAAAAAAAAAAAAAATTCCTGGCTACGTTACTGGGCCCCACACTCATAAATTCTCCCCCTCAAACTATAAACCCACATGCCCACACTGCAACACATACGCAGACCTAACGCACACAACCTCCCCCCACCCCCTTACCTCCCATCCCGACCCGTTACTGATGCGGTCTGCCAATTTCCATCCAAATCGAAGACTACCAAAAACTCGAAGGAGTTCCCCTTTAACGCGTGGCATGCACACTCGACAGCAATTCCTCAAATAAAAATACCTAAACTAAACCGATTTTTTTTAAGTGTGATATGTTGGTCGCAGGGCGGATGCCCCGCAGGGCTTTCCCAACAAATAGCACCTGAACTCACGGCGATGTCATGAGTTGAGGTTAATAATCTAATGCAGGGGTCTCCAGACATTTTGGCTAATGAGCCGGATTGGGGACCTGTCACAGTCTCGAGGTCCGCAAAATAGGTAAGACGACATAAATAATGAAATACTAAAGAAATTAGCCCACGTACGCGTTTAAATACAAAAAATTAAAATAAAAAAAATGCAGGGTGGATGAATACATATACTTTATTTTTAAATGCATGGTGTCGCTATTTACGACATTACAAAATAATTTTTACCCAGGGAACTCACCACGCATAAATCAAAGCGAATGGGAACTTTGGCATATTCACACAAGGCAGAAGACTAATGAAAATGGTGGATCTCACGATGACAGTATGCTATAGAGTTATTACGCAGGACACCAAGCAGCAAATATATGAGAACGCAAAGGAATTTTTATTATAGTTACACAGACCGGAAGCAGAGATCTCATCATCATCATTTATTACACCATAAAGGCCCTTGCGGGCATTCAAGGTTTACAGCGTTACTAATCGGGCTACGATTAGTAACGCTGGGGATCCACCAATGACACTACAATAAATATTATGGCGAGAGAATTCGCGTTTACATGCAGTTTTATTTATTTATTTATTTATTTATTTATTTATTTTTTTTTTTTGGGGGGGGGGGGGGAGGGGGTTGCGCATGGGTAGCAACGGGCGTCAGTGGAAAGCGGGCCGGCCGGAATCTGGCCCGCGGGTCGGGGTTTGCAGACCCCGGATCTCATGGTCTGGGTTTGACCCCCGCCTGCCGCAAACACTTTTTTTTACGGCAATGGCTTCTCACTATCCCCCCCCCCCCACACACACACACGCACACTCACACTCAAAATGATGACGGTGTCCGAAATAGGGGTGTGACGTCATCATCCGGCTCGGCGAGACGAGACGAAGCACGTTTCACGTGAATACAGTCACGGCGCACATACAGTCACACAGCTGAACAGTTTTCCAGTACTTCTAATAAATCAGTGCCCGCTAAATCATATTATGGTTTTATTCAGGTTGTGGTTTGATATCTGATGCTCGGTTTTGTTCAGGTTCGGGTTCAGTATCCGATAAGAGTTTGAATCCGGTTTTCGGTTTGGACTTGATTGGAGACCCTGATTGGATTAGGCAATAATATATAAAAAAACAAAAAAAACATTGAGCGGATCTTACCTGAAATCAATACATGGCTTGCACGTGACGTCAGTGATGCTCTCGCGCGCCCTTTCCCGCAAGTCCGTTCCTCTTTCTGGTGGCCAGAAGCGAGTACCCTTTCGTGCGCCCTTTCCCCCATTATGTCTGACCAAGCGACGTCAGTCTGTCGGGTACATCGGGAGTAAACAAATGGCTACCCAGCACTACTCGCGATCAGGGTTTTTCGTCTTAGACACGTGGGATGGGACTAGGTTGAGAGTAATTGCCAAAACCGCACCCTCGAATTTTATGTTCCTGCTGCAGGCTGTTCTCCAGCGGTATTTGAATGTAAGAAAATTCATCTAAAAAAACCAACAGACTAAGTGCAACGAAAATTTTCACGAAAGTGTCTTTAGGTGGCGCATTTAATATACTTGAACTTTATAAGTTTTCAAATGAAAAAAAAAAACTATAAAAAAACAACTCCTGTTTCTCTAGGCACGTGCGTAGCAAGTAAACAGGTTTGTGCAGGGAGGAAAACGGCCAAAATCGTCGGGTGGACGCTGCTACTCACAGATACGCTTGGATCCGCAGGTTCTGCTCTGAGGTTCTGATCTCGAACTTCAAAGAAACTTTCACGTTTTTGCTTTGTGCTGTGTCATGTGTGAGCAGCAGCATCAACCAGGCGGTTTAAACCGTTCTTCCCCGTGCATAAAACAAAAATTAGAAAAAAATTAAAAATGCATTTTTGAAACCAACATTCACAAAATTTGAGTATGATGAATGCAGCACCTAAAGGCCACCTTCGTGAAAAGTTTCGAAGCATTCCGTTTGTTAGTCTATTTATACTAATTTGTTTAGGCTCGAATGGTGCTCAACCTATAAATGTCTGGCAGCTGCGCGAGGCAATATCCATAAAATAATATGATGTTTCCCTTCTCGAGGACTGGAGGGTGGGGAAGGTGATTCCTATCCATAAAGGTGGTGACAAATTTAGCCCAAGTAATTTTCGCCCGATTTTCTTAACAAGTGTCCCTTGCAAAATTTTAGAGCCCATAATCTATTCGCATCTCGTTAATTTTTTTAATTCCCATACATTCTTTTCTCCTGCTCAACATGGCTTTAGAAAACTGTTCTCGTGCGAAACTCAGCTTTTAACACTTACGCATAACCTTCACGCTTCCCTCGATCGTTCATCTCAGCCTCAGATTGACTGAATCTTTTTAGATCTCTCTAACGCATTTGACAAGGTTTCACATAGGCTCCTTTTGTATAAGCTCAGTAAACTGAACATTGACTCTCATGTTTTGACTTGGATCAACGCTTTTTTAACTAACCGTTCTCATTTTGTTTATGTTATTGGAATTATCTCGCACCCCTCTAATGTGACTTCTGGTGTCTCCCAGGGTTCAGTACTCGGCCCTCTTTTGTTTTTAATATATATCAATGACCTTCCTTCGCATATCTCATCCTTAGTTGGTCTCTTCGCAAACGACTGTGTCATGTATTTTGAAGTAACTAACGATTTTGACCTTTTCTCACTCCAGTTTGAACTTGACAGTATTTCTCGTGGCAAATGGCAAATGGAACTGAATATTAACAAGTGCAATTCCATGAGAGTATCACGTCAAAATAACACCTGTCCCTCGTACCATGTAAGAACTGTTGAGCTGGAATCCGCGTCCTTATATAAATATCTTGGTGTTCATATCACTAACAACCTTTCATGGAGCATTCATATTGAATATATAATTAAAAACGCTAACCGCATGTTGGGCTTTCTAAAAAGGAAGTTCTCTCTTGCCCCACTGTCCTTAAAACTACTTCTTTACGAATCATTGGTCCTCAGTAAACTTGAGCATTCTTCCGCTATCTGGGAGCCCGGTGTAACGCTTGCATTATCATTAGGAGCTGCTCAAAACCGTTCTGTTCATTCATGCTACATAACTAGCATCGCACATCTAGCGTAACAGCAATGAAAACTACCCTAAGCTTGCCTGACCTCTCCCTACGTAGAAAAATATCTCGTCTATGTTTATTTCATAAAATTTACCACAATAATGCTAATCTTCGTCAGCATCTGTTAACACAACCATCATGCGTCTCATCACGTTTCGACCATCAAAATAAAGTTCGCATCCCTCAGTGTCGCACCTCAAGCTTTCATCAGTCTTTCGTACCCATGACATCACTGGACTGGAATCGCCTTCTCGCACCTGTTGCAAGCATAACCGAGAGTGCCGGATTCAAAGCTGCGCTTTGCGAATATTTTTTTTGGATTTCGGTTGACAGTGTTTTATTTTAACAATGTTCTGTTTTGGTTTTTATGCTTACCTGCCTAATTACTGTTTGTCTTTGTGTGCAATTAGATGTGTGTGTCCACTCCCCTCTATAACGCCTTCGTGCCCTGAGGGAATAAATAAATAAATAAATAAATAAATAAATAAACACCGGGTGTGCTGGGGGCATCCATTATGACGTTGCGAGAAATATATATGCTTGAGATATATCCGTGACTAGTGCTGCAGACCTTCCTGGTGCTTTCTTTACAGATAACACATTTCGTTTCCCTACCAGAAACACGACATCATCCGTGGGCGGAGAAATCCCATTCGGCAGAATGAATGAACGACTTTTACACTGGCAGTGTGCGGTAGGCTCCGCTGTCCAAAAATGAAAACTGGGTTCTCCTCTGGGTGCCGCCCTCTAGCAGCTGGTGCGGGTAGATCGTCTGAGAGTCAGGCGTTGCTGAGGCGTGCCCGCGGTTTCCAGACTAGCGACTAACATTTTCTATCTACGGTGGCCAGACTAGCTCTCGAAGTGCGGCTGCTTGAAAAACGTGTATGCCACACCAAGCATAAACGAATCGTAACGTACGCATAACATTCTGCACCCCCGGGTTTATTAGATATATCGGGGCAAGTTTAATAGGTAGTTTCGCAATATCTCCAACATTTTATCGGCTCCCATATTAGACAGATTAGTTAATCGATTAAATGTCACTGACAAATAATCGGAGAACAGACTTCATAATTATGCAATCGCGACTGAGGGACAGAGAAATAAAGTAAATTACAGTTTTTTTTTTGGCTAGTCGTACATGATAAAAACAGGCACTCAGAATTTGAGATGTTCATTCGTATTTATTAAGGCTTGCAAAAGTCGGAAGTGGAGGGCGCGGTTACTCGGTTGACATCCTCAGCGCATTTCAAACGAAAGGCTTGCCGTCTATGAACCTCGTAATCATGTCGTAGGCCGCTTCGGGTTGGTCGTACGGCAGGATGTGGCCTCCGTTTCGGACAAGGACCTCGGTGAAGTTGGCCGCCTGTCTCACGTAGCCGTAGACGTCCCCTCCTCCGGGAGTCCTCCAGATCTGTCTGGAGGCAGCCTCGAGAGCACTCGCCCCGGTCCAGTTGAGGGAAGCGAGGAAGTTCTCGGTGAAGGGATACGCAACGATGATATCCAGCTGACCGCTGTACAGGAGGACCTTGTACTTCTCCAGCAAAGGGGTGAACCAAGGCTTCGCAGACGCCATCTGATCCGCTTTGAAGTAATTGTACACCGTGTTGCTAAAGTCGTTAAAGGGGAGGCTCCCGACGTGTAGCGACTTGCGCACTCGAGTTGTCTGAAGGAAAGGAACGTAATATGCCTGATCTTCGGGCGCCTTGCTAAGAAGGTAATTGTAGTAGTTGGTAAAGCCGGTGAAATTAGTGTAGAGGCTCGGACTGCCGTCGAAGAGAGAAGAAACGGCGTCGTTGGCTTCAATATAGCGTCCTTGCTTGATCAGGTCGATGGCGGCGTCGGTCTTTTGCCGTATGACAGCTGCCTGCCTCCTGTCCACCAGACTGATTCCGTACAAGTAGTCTGCGTAGTCGAGCATTGTTACGGGGTCGACAAGGCCGTTGCCAACGGCGATTCCCTTGAGGTTGATCTTGACCCGTGGCTGGACGGCAGTGTCGATGGCGTGTCCGATAGCGGGGACGTACTTGCCTGTCAACAAAGTTTAAAGAAAACACAAATCAAACCCAATAATTAATCAACAGATACTAATTGACTTACTTTACATTCACAAACCCCTTAGCCATATTTAACGTCTATACTTGTTTGGGGAAGCCGGGATATATCAGCTGGTCTTGTTGTTTCTTTAAATAACCTACGGGAAGTAAAAATATTTTTTTTTAGGGGCGAATATTTTTTGTTGGTTCAATTTATGTACTGTTTCAAGTTTTAATTAAAACAATAATTTGTCTTAAAATTATGTCGAGAGAAATGAACTTCTACGGGCTGCAAGCCTCGCTATGCGGTTTGATCAACAAGCTTATAGATTGTCACGAATAAAAACCAGCAGGTGAATGTTGAACAGAAATGTTTAATGAGGGGAAAATTCAAGCTTAAAGGTTCATGCGTCGGCGACGGAACGGCGACTGTCTCGAAGCAGTCCGTTACGGTTGCTTTCATACACATGTATAAAAGCAACGGTAACACAGAAAGCAGACAAACGGGAAAAACGACAGCAATAACCTTTCCTGGTTGGTCCGAGGATCAATTCGATTCCGTGGCAGGTACGTGGGGATGCGGATTTGTGGCATTCTTAGCATGCACACGAATATAGGTATTGTTGATCCAGCACGCGCCTGGAACAGGTAATTGACTAAACCTGCGAACTTCAAAATTCTACTCCTTCACACAGCGTGATCACGCAAAAGGTGGCTTGGCCAAACCAGACGACGTCTGCGCCCTCCTTCATCCTTCATTGTGAATGATCGCGTACCCACAGCAGTGCTCTTCCGATACGCATGTGCGATGCTAGCGGAGAAAAAGCGGAGCTGCGGAAGCTATAGCAGAGGCGCGCTATTTTAATAGAGTTGCGACAAACGTAGCGCGCGTAGCGCGGTGCCCTAGCGTGGGTCCCCTAGCGTGGGTCTCGCGAGAACGAGTCTTGACGAGACTAGGAATAGCCAGCGAGGGATGGAATTGAAGATGGCTGCCGCGCCGCGGTTGTCCAGTCTGTCCGCCTCACGATCGCGGTTCTGAGGGGCGGATTATTCCTTGCTGCTGCGAGCAGTGGCCGCGACGAAGCCGTTCCAGGACTGCAACAAGTAGTGATGTATGGCGGATATGCTAGATACAACCACGGGGGGAAAAACAAGCTTCGCAGTTCGTGGTGCTGTGTGCGGCCTCCTTCTCGGCAACTTTTGTCGTGAGGACAGAACCCATAGGCCCGTAGCTCTCAAGTTTTGAGCAGCGCTCCGAGCGAGCAAAATAGAATATTTGGCTCGCCTTTCGAACATGCATCAGTACGCTTCCCCACTACACTTTTTTTATACTCCGTTCTATTCTAAGTGCCAGCGTAGCAGAGGCTACAAGAGCGAGCTGTGAGCTTTCAGCGTTCTTGCCAAGCACGCGCTCTCGTGCAGTGCGAGCATCGTTCAGGAGGACGCGCTTTTGCGAGTAGCTTCGGCTTCACTATCACGTAAAGTGAAATATACGTGCTCGCGGAAGCTATGGAATTTTTTTATTGGTACCAATTGGGCTTTTGGACAACCAATTGGTTCCTGCCAATGGGAACTAACGGGAACCATTTGGAAATTGGAACCCGCTCAGGTTCCAACTGGAAAAATAATTCCAAATGGTGAGACCCATTGGCCAATGTGCTTCCAGTTGGAACCCACTAAAGCCAATTGGTTCCAGTAAAAACCAGCTGGAATTCCAAATGGACTTAATGAGAATTTTTAGCTGGGATTTCTTTTGTGCTAACCCCCATACAAAATGGCTTATGGCATATGATCTTCCACATGGTAGCAAATATATTTTTCTCTTGTGTGCCGTCTTTTCCACACTATAATCGCAACACTACTGAACATCGTAAGGCTGTCCTAAATCTTCTCGGCTGCATGCGTGAACAGGTCTTCAAGGCTGCCTCTAAAGCAAACCTAAGGGTACCTACAAACCAGTAGTGATCCTATTTGCGTTCAATGAGTAAAGGCATATTTTCGATTGATCAAAAAAGATTGTGCCTCCTCAGCAGATGAGTGCAGTTTGATTATCGGAATCACACTGTTTTAGGCAGGACATAGGTATGGGAACACAGGATCGAAGTACAGCAAGGATCTTTACAGCCATTTGCAAGACCAAGCACTCTGAGAATGAACATACTCTATCATGGTACCATGGAATAGCATTTCTTGCAGTCAGCGTTCTGCTTTGGAGCTTAATCAGGACAACAATGACAGTACCGCAAAAAATTAATAGATACCGTCGCATTTTGGTCAGTTAACTTTAAACGAAGGACAGAAACAGCCTGAGACTGGGTAAGCATAATTTAGCCTAGCCTAATATAGCCCCTTGAATACCCAGGCACACCGAACAGGCCAATGATGACGCCTCCGCTAGATCTTCATGTCGTTGCATAGAAATTGCCATCAAGAAAAGTGGACACCAGTGTGATATTGCGACGCAAATTAGGTTATGGAGAATCCATGGTGTAAAGAGCAGAAAACACTGCGAAAGGCCAGCTTCATAAAGTGGTGTTGCAACGTGCATGCAACCAGCTTAAAGGGATGCTGAGCCGAAATTCGTATTTTAGAAAAGAAGGCCGCAGACGTGTTCAGCAGGACGCTACGAACCCCCAAAACATTATTCATACAGGGATATATCGAACGGAGCGAACGATACTCCAGAGAAGTATGTATATCGCTCGATGTACCACTCGTCGAAGTGAAGTGCGCACACCGCGGAGTTTTCCTGAAGATGCGTGTCTCCCCTCGGAATATTCCTGTCCCACTGAGAGAAGAGGACTGTGTCCTTCGGGACGGCGAACAATGTGTGCTTTTCTTTTGCAGACCTGTAGCCTGTCGTGCATCCTGGGACGAAGCAGTGCTTCGCTCTCTGCTTTTTCTTTACGCCGGAGGTTGACGAGGCAACGTCCATGCTCTCCGCGTGTCACCGGACGGACGAGCATGCAGGAACGGTTGAAATAAACTCACACGAGCGCTGAAGAACAGATGAAAGCGGGCGTGAGCTCCATGCGGAAATCCCTGCGCCAGCGGCGCGCGACTAGCATACACGCTGAGTAAAGCGCCCCTGACGGTGATTTTCTAAACCGGCCGCGGCGATGCATGGGAGAGCCGGCGCGCTCGACACACCCAACTCTCTAGCCACCCTAACAGGCCCCAGCGGCCCAGATAGGCCAGCGACAGGTAGCGCTCCTAGCGGGCGGCATTAAGCGGAATCTGGTTCCGGTTCCGGTCAAGTTAGTTTTGGTTTCGGCGTTTCTGCTCCGGTTTCCGGTACTCTTCTCTCTCTCTCTCTTTCCTCCTTGCCTCGCTCCTCACTCGGCTCTCGGGAGTTCCTCGAGTGCCGAAGCCGCTGTTTTTTTTGTGTTTTTTTAATGTTGACGCACTTTTATTTTAATTTTTACGGTAGAATTGGTGCAAAATGTGTCAAACAATATTTCAATTTGCTTCACAAAACAGAGGTGTATTTCTTGTTTTTCTTTTCTATTGTAAAACATTGAAGTTACACAATCGCCACATTGACTCCTGGCTGGTGGAGCATTTTGGGGTCAACAAGAGTAAGTGGTTTAAAAAAATTTATTGAACCACATTCATGTAGCATGATTTACCTCAGAAGCACCGCATGTTTTATACGAAACAGATACTCACAAAAATAAATGAATATGAAGGAGTTCGGCATATCGTACACTTCGTAATAGATTCTTAGCGGAACCAAGTGAACCAAAACTTTCCACAGGGAACATGCTGAATGATCCATTCACTGTCACGCCGACTCAGGCACGGAAAGTAAGTGCAGAAATAAATAAGACATCGCTATCATTACCAGTCATAATAGTATAATAAGAGTGCGAAGCACACACCGGATAATAGGAATTCCCAATTTCCGGCTAATTAAAAAAAACACCAATTTGCATAGCCTCCAACTCACTGCGGGCGAGCCATTACCAAACAATGAGAACTCTATTTGAGATCTGACAAGATTCAACGTCCCTAAACATTCCCCGAAATTGTTCAGGAAAGAAGTATGGCTTCAGAAAAATGCGGGTAAAGAACTATAGACAGTGGATACATTTTCTTTAGAACATTTTCCGCCTCTATACACTATTTCTATAGAAATTCTGTAGAAAGTGGATAAACATTTGTGTTAGGGAGCTGTGATACACATTTGCTGGAAAAGGGGCGAAACAAATGTTTGGAGTGCGAGCTGCACCGCCCAATTATTAAGCACTTCCTGTTTTTGGTTTGGCAACAACCTCCATTAATACATTATTAACAGTTAAACTTGTCTAGTTGCCTTGTCTAGTCCAAATTCCGGTTTCGGTAAGTAACCGAACATGCCAACACAAGCGTATTCTGCAAAATATTTTTAAGAACCTTTTGTGGCACTCCTCTGAGCAAAGGCTAAAACTACCCAGACTTTAAAGTGTGTGATACAAGACGGCATACACTCATCTAACATGTGCCACACTCTCTATGATGGGAAAAAAGTGATTTTCTAGTTGCTGAATGAAATTAAAGGCAGCCTGTGATTGTACTACTAGGTTCCCGAAGAGTTTTCCAGGCACGTGGTATCCTTTAAGCACAAAGTACTGGTGAGGCCTGGTCAAGTTATCAGACTCATCCCATAGCAGCTGAGAACACCCACAGCTGTGGATTGTCTGTTCAAACAAAAGCTTGATCAAATAGCCCCCAACGTAATAAGTGGACGAGTCATCAATTATGTTAGACCTGATGTCTGATGCCAGCTCAGAAATATCCTCTAGGGGCGGGAAGTTATAAATTGGAAGACATCCCACATTGTCTGAAATTAAACTTTCATGGTGCGAAGATAGTGGAAACTCCTTGTCATCCTTTGCGTTTCCATTCTTCGTCAGTTTGAAGTTTCTTTATTCCTATGAAATTTAGTCGTGAGGTGAACGTATGCACATTTGGGTCTGTATTGTAGCCTAGCATTTGTCGTATATAGCTCCTAAAGGTTTCTCAAGCGGGTCTTGCTGCAGGCGTCGTGTAAGTAAGAACTTAAAGTCATGGCTATTTGAAAGCCCATCCCAGAGCATGAGGACACGTTTTAGAGTAACTTGCCACCCTATGATGACTTGTGGCTGCCTCTTTTTGGAACTTTCATGCTGAAATCCATCCGAGTTGCTGGTGAAGGAAATCGAGTATTTCAGATTCTCCCTTCAGAATGGCTTGACGCAACTTCTGCCCTGTCTTCTTGAATTGTGAGTTATTTAGACAATCAAAAAGTATGTCCATCCTATCACAGAAATAGGCTGTAGCCATGGCTGTTCCAGGAAGCTCCTTGGCAAAAACAAGGGATATGATTGTGAGACAGAGTGAGGCACTCAGTACCTGTGCCGAACAATTTACTTCACTGTTACTGAAAGGTTTTTGAAAAATGTGTCTTTCAGTAAGTTTCGGATTCAATTTCAAGCTCATCTCATGGGTAGAACGATAAAGTTCAACAAAATGGGACCCCTCAATGACCTCATTTCCAATGCAAAGTTTGTGTGCTTGGAGATTGCTCCTGGTTGTTTTGGGGTGGTGCGGAACATCAAATAAAATGTAAACATGCTCGTTTTCAACTTCAAAAATGGCTTACCAACACACACACACAGTTGGTTGGCCAAGCTTACGTTTGAAGCCCCCTATTCACAGACCACAGCCTTTAGTTGAAGCCAACAGTCTTAAGCTCCCAAATGAGAGAAAGGAGGAGACTGCGTTTAACAGAAGACGGTGTTGGAGTGTGCCCAACAGTGTATGCAAGGGGCTGAACCCACCTCCTGGAAATTCCAGAGCACACAACAACCAAGGCTCTATCTGCAATGTTAGAGGTTCGTTCAACCCCGTTCAACACGATCGCGACAGTCCGGTGGAAACAACAGCGCGAGAAGCTCAAACCGATCGGCTCCACAAATTCATGCCGAGCATGAGAGCACGCGGGCGGTCATGCGTCACCTTGATTGATGCAAAGTCGACCGAACATGCTGCAGCAGAAAGCACAGACGGACGGGACGCACGGCACGGACGAACGACGCACGGACGAGCAGAGGCGATGGCGTGCAGGCAAGCAGGCCATGGCAAGCGCCATTCATCACGTGATTTTCGTGACGTATTTCATTTATTTATTTATTTATTTATTTATTCATGGTACCTCAAAGGCCCAATTAAGGGCATTACATGAGGGGGGGTACATTCAGGGTAAGTATCAATCAGAACAAACCGATAGAAACAAAGTCAATAAAAAAAAAACACACACACACACACACACGCACACACACACGCTCCGAGGAAAAAAAAAATCTTGGATTACAGGGAAATAAAGCAAATGCAAAGCGAAAGTATATAGATAAAAAGAAAACGGATGTGAATATGAGTTATAATGCTAGCATGCGCGACAGGAACCCAAAAAGCAATGATTCAAACTAAATAATTACAAATGATAACAATGACAATACAAAAAATGCACTTCGGCGCAAAAATGACAGAGTTAAAAAAGGCAACAGACCAACAAAACAGCAAAATTCAGGATGCAGTGGGGGATCATGGGGGGAAAAAAAGATTGTAGAGGGCATTGCGAAACAATTTTTTATCAGATATGTTGACAATGGCTTCGGGAAGACCGTTCCAGTTCTTGATTGCGTTAGGAAGTGCTGAGTTATTAAATGCGGCTGTGGAACCAAAGATGCGTTTGAAGCTTTTGCTATTATTTTGACGATGAGATATTCTATTCGGTGGTTCTAGAAGTAACGAGCCTGGTTGACCGGGATTAAAATGCAGCCGATGTAACAGACAAAGTAGTGAGATTAGGCGGCGGGTTTCGAGTGGGTGA
>JABSTQ010006424.1:0-56542 GCA_013358835.2 Ixodes persulcatus | reverse complement strand
TATAGGTGACGTCCGAAAAGCACCAGTGGAAAGCCTCAGGCCTTGATGGTGGATCGGGTCCAACACCTGAAGGGTAAATTGGCGTGCGGATCCATATACTACGCATCCATAATCTAATTTTGAACGGACCAAGCAGCGATAGAGACGAAGGAGGCATTCCCGATCGCTACCCCAAGACTTGTGTGAAAGCACCTTTAGGAGGTTCATTGACCTTGAGCACTTCTGTTTCAGGTTAAGTATATGACTACGGAAATTCAACTTTTTATCAAATATCACTCCTAGGAATTTGTGTTCATTACGAACAGGAATTGCCTGACCCCTTAAGGTCAGACTAGGCTCTAGGATCATGCCCCAACGTAATGAAAAGTTGACACATACTGACTTCTCCGGTGAAAAACTAAACCCATTGGCATCAGCCCACCTCATCAGACTATTAATACCCAGCTGAAGTTGCCTCTCGCAGACTGAAATGTTGCATGAACAGCAAGAGATCTGCAAGTCATCCACGTAAAGAGAGTAGGAAAGTGACTGTGGGATAGACCTTGCAATAGAGTTCATTTTTATTAAAAACAGTGTAACGCTAAGGACACCACCTTGTGGAACTCCATTCTCTTGGACAAAACTACGAGAGACGGTGGTACCAAGCTTGACGTGAAAGTATCTGTTTTCCAAGAAGCTTTTGATGAGTGAGAGCATTTGGCCACGAATTCCATATGAGACAAGATCGTTCAAGATTCCATACCTCCATGTTGTGTCGTAAGCCTTCTCTATATCAAAAAAGACGGAAACGCAATGCTGTCTATTAACAAAAGCCTCACGAATAGTTTTCTCAAGTCGGACTAGGTGGTCCACCGTTGATCTGTGGGCACGGAAACCGCACTGAAACTTGTCGAGCAGGTTATTTTCCTCTAGAAAATGGACCAATCTTGAGTTTACCATCCGTTCAAAGGTCTTCCCCAAGGAACTGGTGAGGGCTATGGGCCGGTAACTTGAGGGTAATGATGGATTCTTTCCTTGCTTGAGGAGCGGGATAACCTCGGCTCTTTTCCAAGAATCTGGGAAGACACCTTCTCTCCAGATCTGGTTAAAAAAGTTTAAAAGCGCCTGCAGGGTATTGGAATGCAAATGCTTGAGCATACAGTAGTGAATTCAATCGGGTCCCGGGGACGTATTTTTACTTTTATTTAACGCTGCCTGTAATTCTCGAAAAGTAAATGGCCTATTATAGGGTTCTCGTAGTCCTCCAGAACAATTTATTCTCTTCTTCTCTACAGCACTTTTATGCTTTAAAAATGCTGCCGAGTAATGCGATGAACCTGACACAGATGCAAAGTGCTGCCCTAGAATATTGACCTGCTGCTCAAGGTTAGGCAGTACACCACCTGGCAGAACAAAAAGCGGTATGGAGAAGGCTCGATAATCCCCATTAATCTTATGCACTTTTTCCCAGACAACTTTTACACTGGTGTGACTATTAACGGAGGAGGTGTATTTCTTCCATGTCGTCTTTTTGGACTGACGACGAACATATCGAGCCTTCGTCCGAGCCTGTTTGAAGGCTAAAACATTAGGAGGGGTCGGGTACCGGCGTAGCACATCCCATGAGCAATTTTGTTCTTTTCGAGTCTCACTGCACTCCTTAGTCCACCAAGGCTCCGGCTTAACAGGAAGGCGTGAAGAAGTCTGTGGAATAGCTTTCTGAGCTGCCTCAATTATAGAGGCAGTAAGGTATTTGCAGGCATCATTCACATCCAAGCCAACTAAAGTTTCAGGGTTAATCTCAGATGAACTTTCAAACATGGCCCAGTTTGCCTGGTCTACTTTCCAGCGTGGCGAACGTGTCATGAGAGAGGATGAAGGAGCAGTGCACTTTAAAATAATGGGGAAATGGTCGCTACCATATGGGTTAGGATCCACATGCCACGAAAAGTTGGGAAAAAGTGTGGCAGTCCCAATAGAGAGATCAATGCATGATGAAGAAAGATGTTGACAGCTAAAAAAGGTAGGCTCACCAGTGTTAAAAAGACAAAGTGTTCGCGAGAATAAGACAGACCCAATAATTTTCCCTCGGATGTCACGACGTGTGCTCCCCCATAGAGGGTTGTGACAATTAAAATCGCCCATCAAAAGGAATGGCTCAGGAAGCTGGTCTAAAAACAAATTAAAATCTGAGGATTTCAAAGTAAATGATGGTGGTAAGTATAAAGAGCACAGTGTCAGAGCTTTGTGAAGCATGAACCGTACAGCCACTGCTTCCAGTGAGGTAGACAGTGGAACCTGTATGCAGGGGACTTCTCTCGGGAGAACCAGCGCAACTCCTCCAGAAGAACTGACTGAGCACGGACGATCCTTCCGGAATACCTGGTACCGTCTGAGGAAGTTGCTATGGCTGGGGTTTAGATGAGTTTCCTGCAAGCAAAGCACACGTGGCTTGTGTTCCTCCAGCAAAAACTCCACATCATCCAGGTTACTTAGGAGCCCTCGACAGTTCCACTGCATAAGCACTGAAACCATTATATAGATAAAATTACGAACACACGGGTGAAGAGTGAAAGAAGTGTAATCACTTCGGAGGGATCACAGGTTTTTTAGTTTTATGTTTGGTCTTTGGATTCTGCCACTCCATCTCCTCCTGGTCAGACCCAGGGGTAGATGGGGAAGTGGACGGCGCAGGAGCCCCGCTCTCCTGAGCTCCGCAAGCAGGCTTGCTTGCCGGCTTGGGAGGGTCGGAGCTGCGAGAACCTAACCCGCGGCCGCGACCAGAACCTGACGGGAGGGTGGCAGATGTACTTGGGAGGAATTCAACCCCGTCCATCTGCTCTGCCTCCTTCTGCATTACAGAAGCTGCCTGAGGACCATGCAGCTCCTTGGTTGCTGGCGGTCTCTCCAGAGAGTGAGGCCGAGGGCCTCGCTTTTTCTCCCTGGTAGGGGACCGCGCGGACTGTACAGGCACAGCAGGCGCTGGCCTGTCTTGGGACGTGGGAACAGCTGGCGAACCCTCTCCGCGAAGAGAGGGAGCACGCTGCCCCTGGGTAGGCTTTGGGGTCCTGAGGGCGGCAGCCAGGTCTTCGAGCAAGACCTGGGTCGCCCTCGACTCCATACGTGGCGCAGGACCCCGGCGCGCCACGTCGGCATACGAGCCTTGTGCAAGGAATGACCAGCGTTTCTTGGCCTCAAGGTATGTAATGTTTTCTTTAGCCTTCAAACTCAAGATCTCCTTCTCCTGCTTCCATAGGGGACAAACACGGGAGTACGCTGCATGGGTGCCCTTGCAGTTGGAGCAACACACAGTGTTTTCACAGATGTCTGCAACATGTTCGTTGCTGCCACACTTGGCGCAGATCTCTCTTCCACGGCAGCTCCTAGACCCATGCCGAAACCGCTGGCACCTGAAACACCTTTGGGGGTTCGGCACATACGGACGGACACGGCAGTTCAGATAGCCTGCCTTCACTGTTGCTGGAAGACTATGCCGTTCAAAAGAAAGAATAAGATGTTTTGAGGGGATTTCCTGACCCTCGCGTCGAAGTATAATTCGCTTTACTGCAGTGACACCCGAATTTTGTAGGCCTTCAAGGATCTCATCCTCGCTTACACCTAGGAGGTCTTCTTCGGAGATGACACCACGCACAGTGTTCAACGTCCTGTGCGGCGTTACCGTGACGGAGGTATCGACGATGCTTTTCATCTTTTGAATGGCTACACTTTGCGCTTGCGTGGTGACCTCAACAAGAAGGTCCCCAGAATGCAGCTTTTTTGCTTGGTAGGAGTGTCCGATCAAGTGCTCAAGAACTTTGGCAACAATGAAAGGAGACAGCTTGGCGGCAGGGCGTTGGTCGTCTTCAGAGTGAATTACAAAAAAAACTTTACAAAGTGTTCTGTTTCTGATGCTTTGGCGATGACTTGTTCCGGACAGGGCCGTTTGGATGCCTGCCTGGAACCGGGTTTAGAGAGAGAGGGAGCCATAAGAGGCGGAAAGTGTTCAGAACCTGTGGTGTGCCGCCCACCACGGAGCCCAACAAGGGAATAGTTAACGGACCATAACAAAAAGGGCTTTGCTGGAACCGTTACACTATTAGCACTGCCCAGGTACTATAACCAAGTGTGGTTCTGGACAAGGGGTCTGTCGCCACCCAAGGTTAGCCCTTGCCGCCAAAAGAGTTGAAAAGGAAAGAAGAGAAATGAGAAGAGTGAAAAGAAGGAGAAGACAAAGGTAAAAGAAGGGAGGGGATAGTAGAAGTGGCGACTGACTGAATCATCCTGGTCGGGCCAAGCCAGGACACCCGTCTACGGGAAGCGGGGGCCGAAGTGGTGTATTGCCTCACCCGGGGGGCCCCGAAGGGTCCAAACCTACCCCGGGTTCGGCTCAACCACCAGGATGCCCTTTTCCCCGGACACAGAAAAGCCACGCACAGCCAGACGTGGGTGGGTCTTAGCCACTTTTTACTAAGGGTCTGTGGTGTCGCAAGGTGGCTGGGGTCCGTGGTGACGCTACTCACCAAGCACCTAGCACCTAAGGTGCAGGCGCCCCCTGCGGGGCTCAGGGTCCGTGGAGACGCCACTCTCCAAACACCTGCTTTCACAGGTGCCCCCTGCAGGGTTTCGTCTGCTACGTTTAATCATCTGTAAACACTTAGCGGTATGCTTGCACCATGCCACGGTTGCAGACGATAATCTGACATCTCCCTCTTGGTGTGAGACAGAGGCCATGTTCAACTCTCCGAGGCAGATAAAAACGATTGGAGCGGTTCGACGATTAGCACGCAAGTCACCCGCATTGTGACAGCTCTTGGCAGTGAGGTTGTCTAATGCAAGGTGTCGAGGTCGGACTCGTAAAGATCCAAACTTACCGAAACAATCCTACCAAAAGGTATCCGATCAAGATCTGGGGCGGCTGCTTGACTACTGGCGTCGAGGTGGTAACATCAAGCAACTTGCTGAAACATTAGGAATTAACGTGAAAACTGCTTGATCAATTGTGGAGACTGACACAGATGAACCGAAACTCAGAAGAGGCTCAAAGAAGACATTTGACTCCGACGTTGTGCAGTATCTGGCCGCTATGGTGGATGAACACCCAAACTACACGCCGAAGCAACTCAAATAAGAGCTAGGAGCAACTGGACCAGGTATACAAACCAGCCTATTTACAATTGACATACCTTTGGATGGACACGGTTACACAAGAAAGCAACTTTCTCTGCAGCCCGCTGACCGAAATCGCGATGACGTAAAAAGTGCAAGGAAAGAATGCGCTCCATGGCTGCCGGCTCGCTTCAACTTCGATATTTCGTTGACGAGAAAAACTTTATTATTTGGAGTAGTCGGAGGTTTGGGAGGTAAAAACGTGGGAAGGACGCCGTCGTGAGAACTGCACGTAGAGTGCCCAACATCAACATCCTCGCATGCATGTCTGCTGACGGGATCCTCGAGAAGTGCGGAAAAAGTGTCCTGGTTGACTTTGAGCGAAATACATGAAGGAAGTTTCGAGGGAGATCATGGCAACAGCTTCTTGCCAGGGTGCGGTCCTTATATCTTATAATGCTCCCCGCACACCGACGAGCCGCAGACTCCACCTGTTCCAGGGGCACTCTATGAAGTACTTACCCCATACAGTCTGTTCTTCGACTCAACTGAAAATATGTTTTCAAAGTTCAAATCCGGTACGAATGCTTACCTCGGTGAGCATAGCGCAGCCGTACTTGCGCGGCCTGAAGCTACCTCCTTAAGGGAATACCGATGGCAGATGCTACAAATGGCGACGCAAGGAGCGATGGAGAAAATTCAACGTGTTGATTACGCAGCCCATGACCGCAATCATTTGGGGTCACATTGTGCCTGTCCCACAAACCGACGATATGTAACTCACATATTCGAGTGTGGAATACACGTTGTCGAAAATCGGCATCTTGATTTGCAATGAAACTGTTCATGTTATTGAAAGCATGCACCCAATTGAAATACAAATTTTTCAAACACGGTTTTAATTGTCAAGCCTCTTGGAAATGTTCGATAATAAAACCGACAAAACATCCCCATCCTTCAGTCTCGAGCTTAGGTATTATGGTCTAAGAAATCTCTTAAAATTCACGAGCAAACCAGTCACGCAACGGGCATATACAGTGAAGAGTCATTTATGACTTGCAAGCTACTTAAGACCTCTGAAATTGTTTTAATAATTGCGTTAGTAGTCATAGTTAATTCACAGATATAAACGGATTAAATTGAGTGACCATTGATTAATAGGATTGGGGTTAAATTGTTGAAACTTGGATTATATTTATTGACGCTTGGAATAAATTGGTGTACAGCTGGATTAAACTAGTGTACACTCGGATTAAAAAAGCTGGCACGTGGATTATAATGAGCGGGAAAACAAGAGTGCCTTCATGTGCGCTTTACATACGGTGATGACGTCTGACCATTTTGTTCCAAAGGCTTTTTTTTTTTTTCTTCGGGGCTACTGAAAGTGCGATTCCCGGCACGAGCTTTTAGCATGGACATTCTTGTCAATGCTAAGCATGTCAATGCATGTCAATGCTTTCATAGAAGCTGCTGTTTCTGTGAAAAAGCATTAGGTTCTGTGTTGAATGGCCGACCGCGAACCGCCTGACTCTGATTTGTGCATGCTGTGCCAAGTCAGATTTGAGGGTTTTACGTGCCAAACCAACGACGGGCGTCTGGCACGCCCCAGCGGAGGACTGAGGATTAATTTCGACCACCTGGGGATCTTTTGACGTGCAACCGAAAGCTCGGTTACACGGCTCCTTCTCCGCAATCGGCCTCCGTCAGACTGCGGGCACCCCGGCCAGGATTCGAACCCGCCACATGGGGATCCGTAGGCCGGCGCTCTCACCCCGGAGCCACCGAGGCGAGAGCTGTGCAATGAGTCTGTTCCAGACGATGGCATGTTTTCTAAATGCTGCGATTGCGAGTATGCCTATCACCTGGGTGCTTGTTCAGGTGTTAGCGAAAGCACGTTTAAATCTAGGGAAGAAAACGCAAAGAAAACTTCAAGATGCCCGAACTGTCGTACTTCGAAAGCTCGGGGAGCAGAGGCGCAGAGCAAAGACAAAAGAGAGCCGGACCTTGACTTCGGGAAACTGCTGGTTGAAATGAACAGCAAACTGGGTGATCTCGTAACCATACGGGAAAAGGTGAACTCGTTGATGCCGGTGAAAGATACTGTTTCTAACATTGAAAATAAAGTCCAAGAACTGTCGGATAAGTATGACCAAGTTCTCGCGCAAAGGAAAGAGCAGTCTAAAGAGACCTCCGACCTCAAAAAACGCGTTTCGAATGTCGAGACACAGGGCAACGCCGAGGAAGTAAAGAGGTGAAAACAAGAAGTAAACAAACTGAAGCAGTATAGCCAAAGGCAGAACTTGGTAATAAACGGACTATCACGGAGAGAAAATGAAAATCTGCTAAACAAAGTAAATGAATTCGCAAGAAAACTGGAGCTGAGTGAACTGACAGAAAATGATCTGGATGGCAAACACAGGCTGCCGCCCAAGCCTGGAATTATTCCGGTAATTTTGGTACGCTTTCTGTCACGGATGAGGCGTGACCAGTGACTTGCTAAGTTGGGCGGCTTAAGAGATACCGATCTGAATGTCCACTTGTTTAATAATTTGACTACCTCCAACAAAACGCTGCTGCTGTGGATGACGAAGACAAAGGCTCGTGAACAATGGTACACGTTTACATGGCAAAAAAAAAAACGAAAAACGATAAGAGCGTCTGAAAAAAAGTAAAAAAAGTTCAAGAGAAAAACAAAATACAGCTCGTGCTTTCAATGTCCTATCAAAACGATAAGAATGCCTTGAAGCTTTTTTGCTATTTTCTTTTACAAATTTCAACCACCACTAAATTTCTGCCAGGTTAGCGTCTGGGAGCAACGCGAAAAAACGTAATGACGCAGAACTGAAACGTGTCCGAAAAATATTCGAGCTCGCTCGCCAGAGGCGCTGCTAAAGTGGCAACATCCTTTGGGAGGGCAAGTGACGTCTTGTCGGCTGCGGCCAGAATTTTAACTAACGATGTGCTGACCTCGCATACGTGAGACCAGTGGATCGGCTTGTGCCCGTGCCGTATTATAAGTACTCGCTGAGGTCGGGATAAATTATTTCGCGCAGAGGCTTCCTCGCAAATGCCGTCATCTGCACGTTGTTTTCACATTATCAATAGAGGCCGCGCCAAAATCAAAGGACAGTTGACGGAACACGTGACGTTACATGTTCTTAAAGTTCTATAGCCACCCCTTGCAGTTTACGAATGATATTTTCCGTCATTTCGAGCGTCGATATACTCGTTTTCATCTCAAGGACAGTAGTTAAAAAAAGTCAGACTCCTCACGGAGCATCGCTAAATTCCCCCTTTATGTAGACAATTAAGATATATGTTTGCGCTTTTCAGATTATGTATATGTTATCTTATCAAGACGTACGCGTTTCAAAGGCCAAAAGCATCACTTTTTCCTCCGACAACCAAACCTTCTAAGGACTACTTCGCGCAGTGCATGAACAATGCGTAAAACTTCAATTTTTTTTTTACATTTTTTTTTTCTCGCAAGTTACGATGTTATAGCCACGTGTAGATTTGATTTAAGAAAAGAACCGAGTTATCTTTCGGCGCGCACTTGTGGTTGAACACTTGCACCTTATTAACTGCTTGAACAACTATGCATGTTACCATTTTTCTTTTTTATGCTCGATCGCTTTTTAATCCGACCGACCGTGACACGATAATGCGCAATTTACTGAACTGTAAGAAAAAAAATAAAGGAAAAAGGTAGCAACGGCGCGTCTAGAGCACTATATAGATCCTACGGAGCAGAGTAGCGCAATCCTTTGATCCGCGTGTTTTGCCGACAACATGGCCGACAGAGCAGCTCGGCGCGAGTCACGTGGTACTCAGGGTTCCAGGAGGCGGCCCGCCCTATGGGAGAATCAGGGGTGAGACAGGTGAAACAGGTTTTGGAGCAATTTTTTGGAGCAGAAAAATCTGGATTTTGGAGCAGCTTAGGAGCGCAAAATTCTCGTTTTGGTGCAGCAGTGTGTGCATTTTGGAGCAACTTCGAAGCAGAAAAGTCTACAGTTTGGAGCAGATATTGTTAGAGCAGCTTATCAGCAATTTAAATCATAAGATATCTGATTTCAATCCCATGAATCTGATTTTTCTTTTTTTTTAATCGTTATTGTTTCCCACCCTGGTTTCAATAAGTCATCAGCGGCGATACGCACCAAATAATATATATATATATATATATGTATATATATATGGGTGATTTCATTTCAACTCAGGCACGGATTTAGGGTCGAATTTTTAATTTTGACGAAAAAAATATATGTTTTGGGGCAATTCCTATAATAAAAGAAGACGCAAACGGCAATGTCGTCGGATTTTTTGTTCTCGAGTTATGGACCGTTGAAGCGGTCAAGGTGGTAACTGACGTTTTTCCAGCTTATCGGAGGTGCCATATTCAATCTCTTTTCCATACTTTTTACGCTACATCAATATAACTTTTTGGGAACACTCTAGACATAGGCTTTTTCATGCTAATTAAGCGTCTAGGTCATAACATTTCTAATGATTTTTTTTTATTTGTCAAACCACCTCTCTGCGACGATATTTGACGAAGTTCAGCAAGCTGTGCTGTGTGACCTAATCAACATATTTTTGTGATCTTTATATGACCGTAAACCTCCAATTAAGCTCTTTCTTTTGATTATACTTTCAAAATTTTGCAATAAGTTTATAACGCGCTACAACTGCCTGAAAAACGAAAATTTCGAAAAACTAGCAACCCACTTTTTATTTATTTTATTTTTTATTCACAGTTAGTTGATATAGTAGTCTATCAGAAACTACCAACAGAAATTGTAATATATTGTTTGTATGGCCGCTATAAGACTCGAATTTCGTGCTATGAGCGTTTTGAACGGGACTTCGCACAGGCGCTCTGCTGAGCAGAAGTTTGACCTATGTAAGGTTTTCTATTTATTGTTGGCAGTTACCTCAATATCCAACCATAAACATTAATAAAATTTGGAGTAGTGTACTTAAAAAAATTTACTTCAAAGTCCGTATCCACAAGTGCGGGCAGAGCGCTTACTTCCTTCCAATACGGGGGAATGCAGATCGTTAGAGAATTCCTCTGGGGCCTTTTGCTTTCGGCTTTGAGTTTAAAATACCGAACTTGACATGTAATTGTCATATTTTCTAATGTCACACAGATATTCAGTGCATATACATATGTACGATTTAGTAACTGACGCTTAGGGAGTACGGTTTATTTTGTGCGCGTACGGACTCGTTCTTAAAATAACAAGAATTTCGTAGCGTGTAAGGCTGGTTCAAACGTGTTAGTCATGTGTTTAGGTTTCATTTTTATTTTCAGTGATTCATGCCGGGTTACTTAGACTTTTTCCTCTTGACTTAAGTTTGTCCGGGAGTCTAGATGTTACTATCTTCTCCGTCAAATCATAGGGCGAAGCTCCCACACCTTGCAAATCACGCCAGTGCCATGTAAATAGATATTGTTAGGATAAATATTTTTGCTTTACTGGCTTTTATGCTGAGATATTGAGGTAAGTACTAACATTAAATAGAAAACCTTACATAGGTGAAAATTCTGTTCAGCTAAGCGTCTATGCGACGTCCCGTTCAAACCTCTCACAGCACGAGATCCGAGTCCTAGTAGCGGCCATACAAACAGTATATTAGAATTTCTGTTGGTAGGTCCTGGCAGACTACTATATTTTTTATTTCGTTCATTTTTTATTTACAGTTAGGTAATATAGTAATCTGTCAGGACCTACCAACAGAAATTGTAATATATTGTTTGTACGGCCGCTATTAGGACTCGAATCTCGTGCTGTGAGAGGAGACTTCCGAACGGGACTTCGCATAGACGCTCAGCTGAGCAGAATTTTGACCTATGTAAGATTTTCTATTTAATGTTAGTACTTACCTCAATATATGAGCGTAAAAGCCAGTGTTGCAACAATATTCATCCTAACAATATTTATTTACTTGGCACTGGCGTGATTTGCAAGGTGTGTGAGCTTCGCCCTATGTATTGACGGCGAAGATACGTAACATCTAGACTCCCGGACAAACTTAAGTCAAGAAGAAAAAGTCTAAGTAACCCGGCATGAATCACTGAAAATAGAAATGAAACCTAAACACATGACTAACACGTTTGAAGCCTTATACGCTACGAAATGCTTCTTATTTTACGAAAGATTCCGTACGTGCACCAAATAAACCGTACTTCCTAAGCGTCAGTTACTAAATCGTACATATGTATATGCACTGCATATCTGTTTGACATAAGAAAATATAACAATTACATGTCAAGTTCGGTATTTCAAACTCAAAGCCGAAAGCAAAAGGCCCCAGAGGAATTCTCTAACGATCTGCATTCCCCCGTATTGGGAAGAAGTAAGCGTTGTGCCCGCACTTGTGGATACGGACTTTGAAGTAAAATTTTTTTAAGTACACTACTCCAAATTTTATTAATGTTTATGGTTGGATATTGAGGTAACTGCTAACGATAAATAGAAAACCTTACATAGGCCAAATTTCTGCTCCGCAGAGCGCCTGTGCGAAGTCCCGTTCAAAACGCTCAAAGCACGAGATTCGAGTCTTACTAGCGGCCATACAAACAATATATTACAATTTCTGTTGGTAGTTTCTGGTAGACTACTATATCAACTAACTTTGGATAAAAAATAAAATAAATAAAAAGTGGGGTTTTTTAGAAAATCGACTCCAAACTTGCTAGTTTTTCGAAATTTTCGTTTTTCAGGCAGTTGTAGCGCATTATATACTTGTTGCAAAATATTGAAAGTATAATCAAAAGAACGAACTTAATTGGAGCTTTACGGTGATATAAAGATCATAAAAATATGTTGATTAGGTCACATAGCACAGCTTGCTGAACTTCGTCAAATATCGTCGCAGAGAGGTGGTTTGACAAATAAAAAAAAATCATTAAAATGTTATGGCCTAGGCACTTAATTAGCATGAAAAAGCCTATGTCTAGAGTGTTCCCAAAATGTTATATCGATGTAGCGTAAAAAGTATGGAAAAGGCGATGGAGTGAAATATGGCACCTCCGATAAGCTGGAAAAACGTGTTTCCACCTTGACCGCTTCAACGGTCCATGATAACGAAAAATCCGACGACATTGCCGTTTGCGTCTTCTTTTATTATAAGAATTGCCCCAAAACATATATTTTTGTCGTCAAAATTAAAAATTCGACCCTAAATCCGTGCCTGAGTTGAGATGAAATTACCCATATATATATGCACATAAACGAAAGAGGCACAGGCGATTTTAATGCGCATAGATGAGGACAAAAAAAAAAAAATCACAGGCTTGCTGCAAAGTTAGCTGGGCACCAGGTACCTCAAGCTTATACGAACTGGTACCAAAGCGCAATCCACGATTTGCAAAAAAGCTGCTGCGCATGCGCGAGCAGAGTGTTTGGCTGGAAAACAAACGGGCGTAAAAGCGAGTACGGCCGGGCGAGAGTTCGCGAGTCGCTTTGCTTGTCGTCATGCCGGCCCACTGTGTTGCGCTTGGTTGCACGAATTACTTGTACGGCAAAGAAAACGCCGAGTTGTTTTTTTTTTTTTTTAGATTTCCGTCGGCCAGGCTGTATCTTGCGAAGAGAGAAGCTTGGATAGCTGCCGTGAGGAGAAGAAACACGGACGGCTCACGCTCACCATGGCAGCCGAACGAGCACTGCCGGATCTGCAGCGCGCATTTTGTCACGGGCACGTCGATTTTGCAGCACCCGGAAAGGGAGAAGACGATGCACGGACGGACAGCTTGCGTGCACGAGCTTTACGCCCACGTGCTTCAAGACAAACCAAAACTATGCATCAAGAAGCCTGGGAGGCACTCACTTGATTCAATCACATTTTAGCGAACGCCCAAGTTTCACCGAATGACACTTAGCGAATAGTCGGACGCCGCGAAGTGGCGTTTTCGGGTGGGCCAAATGGGTTCACATTTTTGTAATGAGCCGCCGCAGACTGTCGCCGCGAAGCGGCGTAAAGCGCAGCGCGGCGGATGGTTTAACGCGCGCCCCCGTTATTCGCTAAAACGTCGATTCGCTCAAATGTCGCTGTTCGCTAAAACGTCATTCGCTCATGTGATATGGACCCCACGAAGCCTAGTTGTTTTCCAACCACCTTCCAGCCTCGGATCCGTTTCCGGCGTTGCGCGATAGGTGGCGCGCACTATTTTGCAAATCGTGGATTGTAGTGCGAAACTTTCTAAAGCGGTGATTCGAGAGCATGAACAGGGAAGGCACGGTTTACTACAGCCAGACATCGATCGTACGCTGGTAGAAAGCACGTGCAGATAGAAAAAAAAAACTCCACACGAAAGTGAGTCACAAGGTAAATGGTGAATTGGTAGAAAAACTATGAGCAGCACATGCACGCTAAATACGGGTGTGTGACCGATTCACTCAATTGTTCACGCACTGGAAGCACGTGTGTGATAACCGAAAGTACTCACGGCGACGGCGCCGTCCATTTTGACGAGAAGTTTACGGACACCACTGATCTCTATAGTAGAGATCAGTGACGGACACGAATGAACACAATGGAGGCGCATGGCACTTTTAAGAAAAGGTTTACTCTCAAAACGAAAGAAATACTTAGGTTTCCTCATCTTGATAGTTTGTGCATCGTACCTCCCGCGGCCACACAGCGAAACCGCGTAACAGCGCACCGATAGCATGCAGTCACAAATAACAGCGTAAAGTAGTAGGAAAATGGGGAAAATACCGCGTATCATAGGTATAGAAGGGTACTACGGCTGAAATCTTGGAATCCGGCGGTTCCTTGCGCCACCCTTTACCGGTGCCGTGTACTTTACTACGACGAGATTGAATGTTGCGAACCAAGCTCCCGTTCCCCGCTAAATCTAGCGTCGCCGCAAACGTTTTTTTTTTTTTTAAAAAAGTTTGCGGCGCTCTAAGAAAAAGGGGGTGTACATGGGCACTCCCCTTGTCCCATATGTAACTCCCCAAAACTTCATTTCGTCGTTCTGTCCACTGACGTCGAGCTGGCGATACCAACTTTTACGAGCGGCTTAATACTCGAGAGATACAACTTATTAAAGTAGCTAATGTACTCATTAAAGGCTACATTAAGACAATCAAGGTTTTTTCGGCCCGGCTACAAAACCTCAGTAATATTTGTTTCTGTAGTCTTTGTTACGCACATTAGCTATTTAGTACGTTACATCCAACAGCTATCAAGTCGCTTGTAAAAGTTGGTATCGCCAGCTCGACGTCAGTGGACAGAACGACGAAACGTAGTTTTGGGGAGTTACATATGGGACAAGGGGAGTAGCCGTGTACACCCCCTATTTCTTAGAGTGATAGTTTTTGAGTTACTTTTGGCGCAGTGTGGCGCAATTTTGACCGATTTCGCGTTTTTGGCGCAACTATAGGCGCAAAGAATTGGGTTTGTATCAAAATGGCGCAATTGGCGCAGATGTCACACCCCTGGAGAATACATGGAGATCGACGCAACACGGCTGATTATAAAATAAACGGCGAGTTCACACTTTTCAAAACTAGTCTGTCGTGAAGTTAGTAAAGCACTAAACATTTTATCAAAGTTTTAATAATACCGGATGCGTGTGCAAATTTCGAGAAGGCAATAAGGCAATGGCGTTTGAAGCAGACGATTTTTGCACGCAGCGGAGATGGGCTTTTTGGGTTGGCCGGAGCCGGTCACGTGAACGCTGCGACATCGCCGTGACGTCGCCGCGTCGTCTGCTGCATGATGCCGCTCATGCAATTTTTTTAAAAAAACGTCTCGTCTTTACTTGGCACACAACTCGGCACAAAATATTCTAAAATGTTAATTTATTATGTCAAAAACTATTGTCGCCCCGCATATCTCAACAATACTGAAGAAACGATTTTCTCACGTTCCCCATGCATTTCTGACCGGAGTTGGAACCTCCGGGTGTCCGCCGCTAGTCGTCGAGAGATGGCGTTCTAGATTGCGCTACTATGCTCCGAAGGAGCTATATAGTGCTCTAGGCGCGCCTTCCTCCCTTCTACTGACGCGCCCCCAAGCATACACGAGAAAAAGGGAGGAACGAAACGTTTTTCTCCTTCTCCAGGCAGACGGGAGAAAGCTTTCGCCCTCCCGACTCATCTTTCGGTTTCGTTTTTCGAGCACGTCGCGCACGTTGTTTAATAAATGTTGTTGAGTTGATTGAGCTTCAGCGGCAGCGAAGGCCGCCTGTAATTCCGTCTTCTAGTCCAAAGCTGCAAAACATTTCGGACGCATTGACGTTTCTATCACTAATTTTATCAAACGAGCAAACGAAGCCGCTATAAACAGCGAAGTTCCGGAGCAGTGCCAGCGGTGCAACGTACACTGGGCCGTCCCCGGATTGCGGGAGCCACGCGGAACTCGAGTCCTACAGTAGCGGAACCACGTGGACCTGTGTCGACGTTCTCGACGTTATGGAAATCGCAGGAACTGCTTCCAAGACTGGCAGGTTTTGCTGCCGGCTGCCTGGGTGCCTTCCGTGCTGAGTTCGGTTCTGTTTTCCGATGCCGAGTGCCAACGGGCGTTCAACGGGGTTCTGTATTTCTGCGTGTCAGCAACATCGTGATGGCAGTGTTGTGGGTTGTGAACAGAAGACTGGAATTATCGCCGATGTGACCGTGTGTTCGCGTATCAGTGGTGTAACAACAAGATGAGATGACGTAAACTGTCGGGCATTGATGCCGCTGGTCGGGCCGTGATCGGAGGGGGCGGGGTGTCGCAGGTTGCCATTCCGCTTTACATTAAAAAGCTTAAGACCACTTGAGGAATTAGGTGCAATCGATCAACGTGCGGAAAGTCATGTTGGAACGCTGGTCTGAACAGTAAGCTCTTATCGTATAGTGGCCAATGTGACCGTCGGTTGTCTCCTCTCCGAGAGCGATTGCGCTCTGGGGAAAGGACTGAACAGTACGAAATTATGACGGAAAGTACGTATATTTACAGTGTGAACGTTTAGCATTAAAAAAATAATAGTAGGTAAAATCGAAAAAAAGCTACCCTTTATTTTGCTGTTTAAATATACTACGGTTCCTGGAGAAACTGCCCTCCAAGTGGCGCGCTGGGATGAGCGCTAGACGTTTTCGAGCACCTGCCGCAAGTCGTGGCTTTGACTGCATTCAAGTTGATCGAAAAGCAATTTCTCTGCCGTGATACATCACTTCCAGCTGAGTGAATATCCGCTCTACAGAGATTAATTCAAGACGGCAATTGCAGCCGTGCGCGAACAGCACAAATAGAAAAACAAACACTGTAATAGAAATACAGGCTACGATGTGCCGTGCGGGGAAACAAACTCACGGCTTCGAACCGCATTGGGGCGGCTTGATTTATTGGCTTTCAAATAATTACGGCATGATCGAGCGTTTACTTTTAATAAGAGATTCATCCCCTGAGTCATTCAAAATACTCTCAGAGGTATGACATTGCTGACAAATATCAACATGATGGGGAATATTTTTTATTGCTTAGGCAGTCACCGAGAAATTCCGCACGTTCAAAACGACCAGTATAAAAGACGGAAGCGCAGAACTGCGGTGTAGTGTTCAGGTTAGTGTGCCGTTGTATTGATGCCTGTATGTGCCATGTATGCGTATGCACTCAATGTATGTATGTAGTAGAGGTTACCGAAGAGGGGCCTGAGGAAATAAAAATATTTTTATGTAGAACATAAATTGGGCGGTACCTAGCGCCACCTAGCCTAGCTACTTGCAATGGATGAATACCTGAGCCGTAGTATGTAGAGAGTTCGGTCAATGGGAGGCGCGGGCAGAGCCAGGGCGTGCGGCAGACTCGGAAAGAGGGCTTGGCATGCTCTCTTGACCAACCAGAAGCCGAAAAGAATCCCCTAGTGGTGGTAGCGAGAAACAGTTCTGATCAAAGGTATATGTTCGTATATGGCTTTAATAAGCGCGTAAGAGTGAAGTGTAGTAACTCTTCGTAAGTGAAAATAGGGTGCACGTGTTGTTTTGATCATGATCATGCAAAAAGATGTAAGAAACGAAAGCGCCGCTCAACTCTGTTTTGCTCGGACGGTAGATTCCCGGCCCTCGGCGCTTGGCGTACGGATTATGTCGATCGTTTTGCTAGTCACACTCTTCCACCATCATTTTGGATGAGCGTGATTGAAACATCACGTGTACCATATTTTCAGTCATCGAGAGTTACTCCAATGCAGTTATCAGGTTTGTTTCTCGCGACCACCGCCAGGGTGTTATTTCTGGCTTCTGGTTGGTCACATTCAAATTTCTGAAGACACCCTGGAACACGCCCAGCCCGCTTTCGGCCAATGGCGCCTCCTCATTTGTCTCCTATGCTTCCCAACGAATGGCCAAACTCGCTACATATACGGCTCTGATGAATACGGCTGAGCCCTTTGGATCGGGCGGTAGCTTACGCCACCTAGCCATTTTGTCTTACCCTTTAAGCTAAGAATATTTAAATCTGAAAACTATATTCACTCCGTACTGAAAAGAAAGTGAGGCTATAAATCCCCCTTGCCATCAGTTAATAAGAAAATGCCTAGTTTTCTCTCGCTTTCTGCCACCATTCACTTAATCTTTGCTTGGTAATTTCTACTGCCTTGAAATCCACTTTTCCTTCGCTGCCTCTAAAACCCAATGACTTTATTAAATCTCTGTTGTCTTCGGTATGCATAGGGTGAAGCCCTTTACAGTAGAGTATCAAGTGCTAAGCCGTCTCGTCCTCCTCTCCACAAGCAGCGCACACTGTGTCCATTTCCTGGTACTTCGCTCTGTATGTTCTGGTTCGCAAAACACCTGTGCTTGACCCTGCCATCTGGTGGCAAGCGATTTAACCTTCTTTCACGCTACGCGATAAATAGCGGCCACAGCGGCTTCGAGTTTGCTTTTTGAGAGCGGCTTTTGGTTTCACGGATTGGTTTGCCATTCCTCCGGGGTGTGCGGTTAACGAAATAATTGTGACTCGAGGAACAGCAAAGGTAAGACATATCGCTGGGTATCAGTTGTCTCCGTTTAACATCGCAGTGCTGACGACGAAAAGACTGAGTAACTGCTTTCGAAATTTCTGTACCTGCGTGGGAAATCTGGCTTCGGAAATAAACAGCTTGCGGAAAGCTTGTGTTACGCTTTTATTTGCTGCACCTCTAGTCCCGTACAAGAGACGGAGCGTCCTTGTTAAGCCTCATTGAACTCGATTTGCTCGATTCAGGGCCGCCATAATGAGATGCAGGCGACGGAGGAACTATTTGCTCCCCTGCTTCAGGGACGAAAGTTTCTCCCTTTCTAAAGGAACATACGTTGCAAGACCGTTCCTCCCCTTGGGGAGGACTATCGATACTCTTTTTTCTAAGAATGTGGGCATGTTCCGTACCTTGATTAGCGTCACCAGTTTGGCGTTGTGTCAACGGTCTAAAGCAGAACTTGCTGCTATTTGCGCGGGGTTTGTTCCTGTATCTCCGGGGACAAAGTGAAAGAATTCCAGGATCTCTGTGAACCCTCTACGTCTTTTAAACTTCGCTCGCACGTTGTGTCTACCAGCAAGGCGCAGTGGTGGAAAAAAGGGGACTTCGGAGACAACGACTTTTTGTAGCCTCGACGCCTAACCGGCAATTAAACACCTATTCCTGAGACACAACACAGTCGTTTATCCAGCGCGCCAGTTCAACTCTTGCTCAGTAAGGCCAGAGATGTGTTCGCCATCAAACGAGAGAAAATATTCAGTCAGTAATTAAAAGAGAAGAAACTGCTGCTTAGCTACAATGCGAAGTAAAACGCGTACATTTCTTTCTCTCTGTGTAATAAACTTGGGAAAAGAAGCGTTTTTTTTGTTTTTCCTTAATTTTTATGTTATAAAAAGTAGCTTGAAAATAATGCCGTCACTTTTTGAAAGTAATTGTAACTAACTCGTTACTTTCTTGTTGCGGTACCTATAACGCTAACTCCGCCAAATTTCTCGAATGATAACTAACAGTAACGAATTACTTTTTTTTTTAAATAACCTAAGACTGATAGCGGCACAGCATTGAAATGAGCCGCTAGCCCGCCAACTGCCTTGAAAGCGAATGGCTCCATAACACCTGCTCGTGCACATGTCTTGCGTATTCGCACAACAGTGGTTGTCGGCAGTTGGCAGGAAGGTAAAGCGAGAATTTTATTAAGGTGCTTTAACTGTGACCGCTATTCAGCGCCACCGGGCTCAGCACCACTCACAGCGGCCGCTTTGAGCACCTCCTTCGGCCAAAATAGCCACTCGGAGGACGCTCCCAGCGAAGCGGGAACCAGAGTCAAGCGACCGTGATTAGGCGCTTCTCAACTCCGGATGGTCCGACCGCAAACTCACCTTTTCTGCATGGACCTGAAGCTCGCCTGCCAGCACGGCGACATGGGCACCAGTGTCCGAGATGCTCTTCAGCAACCGGTCTCGTATCTCCACCTCCCCTGCGAGGATGTCTCCAAGCGCCTGCACTATGCAGTCCCGAAACTTGTGGTGGCGACGGAGGACTTCGTCGTCCGGGACTCCGATCTCCTTCCAGAGGACGTCCAGTGCGTGCACAGTCCTTTCCACGTCGTCGGACAAAAGACTCCTGATGCGAAGGCTGCATGATGACCCAGGGGGTCATAAAAGGCAATGATGTGTTGCGAATAATTAAAAACGCCACAAAAAGTTGATGAAGTCGTATAGCCCTCCAGGGGCCCTAATCTGGACACTTAGCGAAAACGTCAGCGAGAAATCCGGCGGTCTTGATTGTCCGGCGCCAAGGTTAAGGGTAGCACCGGCCAATCGTGGCCGCCGGATGTCTCACTGACTTCTTCGCTAAGTGTCCAGACTAGGGCCCTAGGAGGCGCAGGGTGCTGTGGGGGAATCCCGGACAAACGCTCACCGGACAAAAGCTCACCAGACAGAAGCTCACCGGACAAAAGCTCACCCATTTTTTCACAGACCCGGACAAAAGCTCACCAGGAGAAAATTTAATGTTGTTCTTAAGACGAGTGCAGACATTTTAGGTGCATGCCTGTGACACTAAAATGCAACGATAAATTTAATCTGACAGGCGCATGGTTTGTTGGTTAAAGTAGAAACAAGTTTATTTATCGATTGGTTAGAAGCGAATGCAGTCCCCCACTAGCTCCAGCAGTCTTGGTAGATCTCGGTGCACTTGGAACCCCACGCAAATATTTTTCAGACGATTCTGCAGGCGCAGGGTGGTTTTTTGCACCCGCTTTACTGGGGCTCACCTCTCCGGGCTTGTGTCAATGCCGTGGCAACGAGCGCTCCATTTTGCTGTAGGCATTCAAACAGCCTCCGCTTGGATGGGCGTGGCCGACAAGCTTCTAGAACCCGGTAATCCATTTTTTGCAGGTGTTTTTCGTCCGGTCTTTGTCTTGAAGAGTGGCGTCGTACATGTTCCACCGTTCCGGGGGAAACTCCGGTCGTCGTCGGCGCACAATCAGGCAGACGGAAGAATTCGCTTTGGTTGCCGCCGCATAAGGAGCAGAAACATAACGGAAGGGGTCGTTGACATACCTGCAATCAAAGTAGCCCAGCAGGTCGCCGATGTCACCGGTAGACTTTTCCCCTGATGTAGGTTAGTCCTTCGGGGCACAAGCTGTGGTGAAAGGAACGCCAGCCTACCCAACGTTTCGCACAGCTTTCTAAATTGGTCATCTATATTGTACTTGTCCAAAAGACCCAACTCCCTTTCCTTCAATATATATATATATATGTGTGTGTGTGTGTGTGTATAGATATTCGTACTTGGTTAAAAATACACGTCTGGGACTACCGGGACGTGATTAACTACTACAGGCTGGGAAGGGCTAAATATCCCGCAGCAGACAGGACTCTGTCAAAATGGCAGGCAGTGGCGTGGCGCCTTCTTCAAACTAACACATTTCCAAACCCAGTGGCGTACAGCCGCTGCTACCCGGGGCTTTACTCCAGCGCGTGTAAGCATTGCGGGGACAGGGCCGACCTGCAACATATGGTCTGGGCCTGTCCCTTTAAAAAACATAGAAACAACAGAAATAGAGCTCAAATTTTAATGTTAAACATTAGAACTCCCGAGCAGTGGGAGACCGTGCTGCTCAGCTCGGACACGGGAGAACAGGTCCGTCTGGTCCAGATGGCCGAGGCCGCCGCCAAGGAACAAGGACTCCTGGCCGCCGACTGAGGGGGGAGAGGGGGAGGCTCTCTCAACACTCCCTCTTCTCTAACCCCATCTATGGACAAATAAATGTTGTCATCATCATCTGGTTAATCAAGCAGATGTTTTTCCCGAAAAATAAATTTCCAGATGTTTTTTTCCCGAAGGATACATATTTCCAGATATATTTCCCAAAAAAAATCTTTTCGTTTTAATTTTTTTTTTTTGCAGTAATGTGCTTTTTCGATCGCGAATGTAGAAATTTACTGAATATAATATTTTCCTACAGCTAGCAGGACAAAACAATAGAGGAGCAAACTTAGATGTTTCTCCGCTGATCTCCTTTTGGAAGGAAAAAATTGTATTGACACGTCTTGGATCGGGGTAATTTGGACACTATAATTCGGCTGCCCTAATAAAAAAAAAACACGAAAAAATACAGGCGTAAAAATAAAAAAATAAAAAAATTACGGGACGTTAGCTTACCCGAATAAGCGATGAGGAAAAATCACGACGAATATTTTTTTTAGACTACATAATTTTTCGCGTAATTAATAAACAACTGAAGCTTTCATTTTATGTTTTTGTGATGTTTTGTTAAGATGTCCTTCTGTTAGATTAATAAACAACACATTCACACTGTTAGCGAGTTTCTTTATGCCTCAGCGTCATCAACAAACTTAAAAAAAAAATACAAATGACTGAAGTTCGCTTGGGCCGCCGTAAAACATACTTTTAATTTGCTAGCGAAAAAAAGAATCCAGCTATGTCGTTGTTTGGTCACGAATAAAAAGCAAAGCCCGTATCGTTGTTTAGAGAGCAAGAAACATAGTCTGTTTCCAACCTGCGTCCGATGGTGTCCGCTTAGATTGACAGTCTTGCCAGTGAAGTATACGACAGCAAACCTAGTCTTTCACGTGCATCACGTAACATCGGCTACACGAATGGACAGTCTTTCCAGTGAAGTATACAACTGCAAACCTAGTCTTTCACGTGCATCACGTAACATCGGCTACACGAATGGACGTGGGTATAACGACCGTTATTTTCGGTACTGTTTGCTGCGAGCTCGTAGAGTATGGGTACGGTACAAATACAGAACTGCTATAGTCGGAGACAGCTTTTGGGACGCGTTAAAACGAGACCACGGGCCAGCTACAGCATCGGATCGCTCCGCAAACTCTTAACTTCCCCCTAAAAAAATATTGCAGTAAGAAGTTATGAGGAGTTAAGTGATGTCAGGGCGACAAGCGCCTAGGTAGGGGCTATTTGAGCATCGCGGATGGACAGCGACTGGTGGTAATGAGGGCGTGGGAAGACCTTCGGGCGCATTGATAACGTTTATGTTACTATAGAGGGTATTCACTGGACGCCGTATTTGAGGGCGATGTTTAGAGCGCATGCTCAGAACAAGCTCACATTAATATAGACTGCTAAGATCGGCAATCTTGGTGGTGCGGAATGCACGTGGCGAAAGAACTGGGGAAGTTCGCCGTCAGCACGCGCTCATTGGTCGAGCATAGCTATGGCCACCAGTGAATACTCCCTATGCAGCTTTTCCACAAGGGCGCAGCCACCTTGATTGTCGTCATTTCTGGTAAGCGTTAAAGCATCGTTTTGATCTTTCCACACGTTCTTGTATTGCTTCACCTATATTTTCTCGCAAATTCCAGGTTGAAGTGTTTTATTATTCTTTAGTCCCGCATACCAGATGCGGGAACCACGTGGCTGAGAACGCAATGACACGAGAGACATATATATTGTCAGAAAATGTGAGAGCTGTTTTTAAGGGTTTAATAGAATCGCACTTACGAGTGTGAAGGTAATAAAACATGGTGCATTATTTCTAAAACACGAAAAAGGCAAGTCGTTTGCAATGTTCCGCATACCAGAAGCGGGACCCACGTGACATGGAACGAAAGAAAACGACAGACATCTATACTGTCAAAATTATGAGAACTGTTTATAAGGGTACAAAAGAATTGCACTTACGAGTGTGAAGTTAATAAAACATAATGCTTTGTTTAAAAAAAAAGGGCAACTTGCCTGCAATGTTGCGCAGGTATCCTCCTCAATAGGTCTAAAAAAAACATCACTGAGGATGACCATGTCCGTATAGCGTCGCATACGTATTTTTGCACGATGTTGGAAGCATGTACTTTAAATAAAATAGAGCATCGAAAAATAAAAATAAGAAAAACACAAGTATATTTATGCCAAAAGGTAGAGCGTGCAATGCCACTACTATATCAATTTTAAACGAATGCCGTTCATAAACGGCAATTCGATGAAAACTGTCCGACGTGTCAGCTTCCGAGCCACAACTTTAGAGAAGCGCGATCATCACCATTCGTCCCTCGGCGTGGACACGAGAGGACTGCAATGCCACAACGTTTACACGCGCGCTGGTTCTTCAAACGGACGCTTTATATCTCTCCTGACCCGGAAGTACGTCGTCGAAACATTCAGGAAACGCCAAACCGTTCTGATAATCTTTCCCATCGAAAGAGGAACGAAAGGGGAGCAGCGTTTCTAGATGGCGTTATTATAAGGATTGTCTCTCGCCTTCGTGAATAAAAGGCGTTCGGCGCGTATGATAAATTATATATTTATATATTTGTGCTTGAGCTGCCTTCATCGTCGGCGGCGCGTGAAAAATTGCTTCGCGCCCGTATCCCCTTACGCTCCCGAGGACAGGCAGCGTTGTGGAAGAAAAGGGAGAAAAAAGTGGCAGCGAAAATACACATCCTTTGTCTCCATTTCCCAATATTTTGCGGACAGGAAAAGCAGTGTTGTTTACGTTGCGGAGCCAGCAGGATAGTTGGGCGTGCCTCAGCAAGAAATGAATGTTTACTATCTTGCTCGCTTGTTCTCTCTCTTTCTTTCTCCCCCTAGCCCTTCCTTTGATTTCTTCCAAAGATCGTCTGGATGCACGTTCTCAGATTAGATCGGTCACTATGAATTATCAACATTCACTCGCTGAAAGTTGATGATGATTGGGGTTTAATGGCGCAAAAGCGACTATGGCCATATTGTGCCAAGAAAGATATTTTAAAGAGCCGGGTAGTTAGTTTTAAACTTAGTTATCTAGCTATATCCGGTGCAAAACGCCAATGGCACGTAGGAAACTTAGAACGCGAGAGAATGGTACTAGAGGTCTATCACCAAGCAGAAAATAAGGATGAAATGGAAGGTGGTTTCTGAAAAGTTCAGGAAAATATCTACGACGCTGATGATCCAAAAATCTACAATTCCACAGGATGTGAAGGACAGTTAACCTTTTCCCACACTTTTCACAGAGCTTGACATCTTCACCGCAGAGCAAGTGCAGGTGTGTCAATCGGGAGTGACCAATTCTCAAGCGGCACAAAAGGACTTCCGAACGGCGGTCTTTATGGGAGGAACTCTCCCATACTTCTAAGCTGGGCTTAACGACATGAAGTTTGTTATCTATCTGTGTGTCCCACTCCAGTTGCCATAAATTAATAATTGACTTGTTTAAGACTGGCTTGAGGTCTTGGTGTGGCAGGCCAAAAGATGTTTCCGTATAGTTTTTTGCAGAAAGAGCAAGGTAGTCTGCATTCTCATTCCCACGAATGCCCACATGACTGGGCACCCAGCAGAAGTTTATAAGTTGTCCAAGATGGAAAGCTTTGTTAATCTGAACACGAACCTGTTGCACAAGAGCGTTCTTGCTGTCTGCTAAAGATGAGATAGCTAAGAGAGCACTTTGGGAATCAACAAACAGAACTGCTTTGTTAATGTTATTTTCTAGAATATATTCAACAGCCATAAGGATACCATACAATTCAGCAGTAAAAATGGTTGCTAGAGGGATGAGTTGGCTAACTTTACTGAAAGTGAGAGAGTAAACTGCACAACCTACGGAGGTAGATGTTTTCGAGCCATCAGTGTAGAAGTGGAGATAGTCACTATATTTCTGCTCTAGCTCTGCGAACTCCCGCAAGAGAACAAGAGGAGGAACAGCCTTTTTGTGGTACTTTGAAAGTGACCAATCACAAGAGATTGGCACCAAGTCCCAAGGAGCAACCCTATAGGCCTGTCTCAACAAAGGGAGCTTATCAAAAGAAAGGTGCAACGACCTTGCCATGCTCTCAGCCCGAAGGCTCAGGGGCCGAACAATACTGGGCTTATTCTCAAAAAGGCGTAATGATGCAGAGGTCTGCAGAGCGGAGAATGAAGGGTGGTGCGGATCACTATAAACTTTGTAGGCATAACAGAGACTGAGATATTGTCTGCGTCGCTCAAGGGACATCTGATGCGTTTCAGCATACAGACTCAGCACGGGCGACGTGCGAAAAGCACCTGTGGCTAGACGCAGCCCCAGGTGATGGATTGGGTCTAACATGGTCAAAGCAGATGGCCGTGCTGACGCATACACCACTGCACCGTAATCCAGCCGGGACCGCACTAGGGAGTTATAAATTCGCAGCAGGCATTGTCTGTCAGACACCCAAGTTGTGTGTGACAGCACCTTAAGAATATTGGAAGATCGTAGGCATTTTTGTTTTAGTTCTTTCAAGTGGGGTATGAATGTGAGCTTTTTGTCAAATGTCACGCCTAGAAACTTATGGGCCTCCTTTACAGTGATGGCAAGGTTATTAAGATATAAGGTAGGATCCGGTGACAACCTTCGACGCAGCGAAAAAAGAACACATACGGTTTTGTCGGGGGAGAAACGAAACCCATTTTCGGCTGCCCACTTGCTCATCCTGTTGATTGTCAGTTGCAGCTGACGTTCGCAACTATGCAGATTGCAAGAAGAAACTGAAATTTGCACATCATCCACATACAAAGAATAAGAAACTGTCGGTGGTATCACCTTAGCCAGGCTATTAATTTTAACTGCAAAAAGTGTGACACTAAGCACCCCTCCCTGAGGGACACCACTTTCTTGAGAAAAAACATCCGATAAGGTGGAGCCCAGACGGACTTGGAAAGTACGTCCCGATAAGAAGTTTTGTATACATCGCAACATGCGACCCCGAACACCGTAAGCATACAGGTCCCGCAGGATCCCATAGCGCCACGTCGTATCGTACGCCTTTTGCAGATCAAAGAACACAGAGAGACAAACCTGGCGGTGTACGAATGCCTCGCGAATAGAGGTTTCAAGGCGGACCAAGTGGTCCAGGGTGGAACGTCCAGCTCGAAAACCGCACTGATTAATGTCAAGCAAATTCTCAGTCTCCAAGAAATGAACGAGACGTCGGTTAATCATTCTTTCGTAGGTTTTTCCCACGCAGCTTGTGAGCGCAATGGGCCGGTAGCTAGTTGGTTGAGTAGAATCTTTGCCAGGCTTCAGAAGAGCGATTACATGAGCTCTTTTCCAAATCTCGGGAAATGCAGAGCAGTGCCACAATGAGTTATAAAAGGTCAGCAAACTGCCTAGAGAATCAGGTGACAGGTGCCTAAGCATCTCATAATGAATATTGTCTGGTCCAGGAGCAGACTGTTTTTTTACACTGAGAGCCACTTCGAGCTCAGAGAGTGTAAAAGGCCTGTTGTACGGAGCGTCACGAGCGCCAGACAGAATGATTGGCTGTTTCTCTGCTGTTGAACTGAACTTTTTAAAGGCTTCACTGCAGTTGCGTAAACTAGAAACTTCTTGGAAATGTTCGCCAAGAACATTCGCTTGATCTTTCAGAGACGTTGAAGGTGATGCAGGGAAGAGGGGAATTCTGAAGGATAAGTAGTCACCCCTAACCTTTCTGAGCCGATCCCACGCTTCTTTTGCAGGTACAAAACTACTCAAGGACGTCAAATACTTTCTCCAGGAGCTTCCTTTCGCCTGACGTCTTGTCATCAGTGCCTCCAATTGAAAAATAGACCAATCCGCCTTGTCTAGCTTCCACCGGGGCATTCGCGTTAAAAGAGTCGGAAGAGAGACAGTACTCTCTAAAACAATAGGGAAGTGATCGCTCCCAAAAGGATTATTAAAAACCTTCCATGAAAAGCATGGAAGTAATGAAGGTGAAGTAATAGAAAGGTCAATAGATGTAAATGAGTTGTGAGCAGAACTAAAAAAAGTAGGTTCTCTCCCGTTAAAAATACACAAGTTAGATGATAGTAAAAACCGCTCAATTACTCGGCCTCGAGAATCGAGGCGAGTACTGCCCCACATGGGGTGATGGGCATTAAAATCTCCTAAAATTAAGAAGGGTTGAGGAAGTTGCCCTACAAGCCCTTGAAGTTCGTGAAGTTGCAATGGAATGTTTGGTGGCAAATAAATGGACACAATTGTTATGAGGCGGTCTAAAAGAAGGCGTACCGCTACAGCTTCGAGCGGTGTGCAAAGAGGAACCTGCGAGCAGGCAACCCCACACTGCACGACCACTGCTACGCCACCAGAACTGGAGTTCAGACGATCTTTGCGGAACGCTTGATGATGTCGCAAAATCTGTGTATGATGAGTTTGAAGATGAGTTTCTTGTAAAGAAAGGGCGATAGGCCGAAGCTCATCCATAAAATAATTAACATCATCGATGTTGGGTAAGAGACCTCGACAGTTCCATTGCATAAAATGCGGGTTTCTCATTTAGGTAAAAAGGTACAAGAATAAATTTATAAAAAGTTAGAGAGGAAAAGAAAATTAATGCTCACGATTAAAGAGGTAAATTGATCTAATCTATTTGGGAGCAGTCACAGGTTTCTTCCCTTTAGATTTCCGGTTTTGGGTTTGCCACTCCTTGTCTTCATGGTCAGACACAGGAGTAAGCTGATCAGTAGCCTCGTCCATCGCCTCTACCTCCTCAGACGAGACGTATCCTGGAGGTTTGGGTGCGTCCGCAACACGGGATGGAAAACCCCGTCCACGACCGCCCCCCACTGAAGAGGCAGGGGAGATACTGGGCGTGATGGTGCCCGAGTCCCTCTTTTCCTGCCCCTGAGGTCCTGAAGGGGCAGCCCGGTGCTGCCCTTTGGACGAGGAGGCCCTCTCCAGCGAGTTTTGGCGAGAGTGCCGCTCCTCACCAGAGGAAGTCCTCGTACCACGGACAGGCATTGCCTGCCCATTCTGACTCCGGGAGTCAGCTGGTGTGCTTCCCCCCGAAGCTGAATGCTTCTTAGGTGAGGAAGTCCTCTTCTGAGAGGAGGAGCGAGGGCCTCGCTCGCTCTCTTCAGAGGACGGCCTGCGAGGTGTGGGCAATGGAGTCACCTCCATTGCCTCGACGGCACCCAAGTCTTTGGAACAACTGGGTGCCTCGGCTGCCTTGGCAGCCGAAAGGGAATGCCCAGGGAGAGAGAGCTTCAACCTGGGCGTAGAGGACTGGAGTGGTTTCCCAGGGTTCCCAAGAGACACCTGGGTTGCCACTGATACCTTGGACGGTGCAGGTCCCCTGCTGGACACCGCCTCTGCAAAAGAGCCCCTCTGGAAAGCGGAAAGGCGACGCTTTGCATCTTGGTAGGTTATATTCTCTTTAACCTTAAGTGCAAGAATTTCTTTTTCTTTTTTGAACTGTTCACAAGACCTGGAGTAAGCAGGATGGTTGCCACTGCAATTGGCACATTTGTTATCAGCTTTGCAGCCATCAGCAGTATGGTCCCTGACACCACACCTGGCGCATGTCTCACGACCGCGGCAAGTGTGCGAACCGTGACCGTAACGCTGGCACCGAAAGCAGCGGAGCGGATTTGGAACATAAGGTCGCACCTTGCAGTTGATGTAGCCTGCCTTAATAGAGGGAGGCAGAGTGTGCCTCTCGAAGGTCAAAATAACATGTTTGGTGGGTCGTTCCTCACCATCTCGTCGAATTGTGATGCGCTTTGCAGCTACAACTCCTTGGGATTGCAGACCTTCTACGATTTCTTCCTCGGTACTGTCTATCAAATCGTCTTCCGAGATCACGCCGCGGATGGTATTCAGAGTTCGATGGGCTGACACTGTCACTTTGAAGTCTTGGATCATTTGGAGATTTTCCAAAGCGGTAGCTTGGTATTTCTCGTAAACCTCCACAAGAAGGTCGCGCGAGAAGAGCTTTTTGGCTTCATACTTCGCTCCTAGCGTGCCTTGAAGCACTTTGGCAACAAGGAACGGAGACAGCTTTGAAAGTGGTTTGGATACGTCGTCGGAGTGAAGAACAAAAAATCTTGTAAAATGGTCATTTACGATGTCCTTGGAAAGAAACGTTGTTAGAGCTTCGGTGCGGGTCCTTTTCAGGGCCCGATCGTTTGGTTTAGTTTTGGAACCCATATAGATGGGAAAGGAAATTCAGTGCCCGGGTGCACCGCCCACCACGGAGCCCAACAAGGGGGTAGGTAATGTGCCATAGCAAGATGGGCTTGGCTGACACAATTACTCTACCAGTGCTGCCCGGGCACTATACCCTAGTGTGGTTGCAGGGACAGGACCTGTTTCCACTCAAGGTTGGCCCTTGCCGCCTAAGAAGGTGAAAAAGGAAGGAAGAGAGTGTAGAAGAAAAGAGAAGGAGGTGGGAGGAAAAGTGAAAGAAGGAAGAAGAGGGTAGAAGAGGCGACTGACTGAATCATCCTGGTCGGGCCAAGCCAGGACACCCGTCTACGAGAAGCAGGGGCCGAAGCAGTGTATTGCCTCGCCCGGGGGGCCCCGAAGGGTCCAAACATACCCCGGGCTCAACTCAACCACCAGGGTCCCCCTTTCCCCGGACACGGGTACGCCACGCACAGCCAGACGTGGGTGGGCGAACCCACATGGCTCGGGGTTCGTAGTGACGCCACTCACCAAGCACCTACCAAGGCAGGTGCCCCCTGCGTGCGGGTATGGTGGCCCGCGTAGCTGGGGTCCGTGGAGGCGCCACTCTCCAAACACCTGCTTTCACAGGTGCCCCCTGCGGGGACTCGCTGAAAGTAAGTTTGCTCGAGTGTTGTTAAGTCATTTATTTTCGAAAAGGCTAGCCATCTAACCTTTTTTTTTTTTTTTTTTTTTTTTTTTTGCTGCGGACATGTATCTGGAAAAAGGGAGACACCAGAGCCCACGTTTTATTTTGTTTAATTTTCATGTTTGTTAACGTTTTGTTCCACGCTTTAAAAAAAAAGTATGAGTTCACTTTCCTGTAGAACACAAGGAAATGGTAAATCATCACGACGAACAACAGAAGATTCAAGCTAATGACTAAGCTCAGAATGCTACTAGATCTGAAAAATGAGATGCTTGCAGAAATAACGCGCAGGTGCAATGATATGACCATTGTTGTAGTGCACATCGAATTTTTGTTTTTGTCCAGTCGTATTACCAGTCGTTTATTCATTTTATTCGTTCATTAGTGTTTCTCAGACACTCCAATCATTATACCCTTGTGACGGAACAATGCTGTTATCCGTTCTGCCTTGCCACCCCCCCCCTCTTTCCCCTTTCCCCTTCCAATTTTCTTCCCAACTTCCTTTAAGCGAAAGCCAAGAAAAGTTACTCGTATCTCCAGAAACAAAAGAACGGTCAAACAAATGTACGTAGTTTGAGGCTGACCTATTTTACTCCTGTCATAAATAGAAAAAAGAAAAACTCTTTTCTGTGTGCCTTGACAAAGATATCTGTGTGTCTCAATATGACGCGTAGAACGTTAAAGATACTTCGTATTCAACACAAAATTACCTAAGCAGTTACGGACGCTATACGTCATTACTCGTTGGTGATTAATTAAAGCTTTAAAAACTAGACTGAAGAAAATAATATTTTTCGCCCACAATATGCGAAGAAACGAAAGTGATATCTGTAGCACGGTCGCGCAGCGCGGGTGGAATGGTGCCGTCACGTACTTGAGGACGGAGGTGCGACATGGGATGGTTAATTCTCATAGCCGTCGTGGTTAACGCCTTGGATGCCACTGACGACTGCCACCAGTGATTCGTGAAATAAGGTAAAAGTAAAAAAAAAAATAATCCAACATTACACGCAGGAAATGAATACTGAAAAGGTGGTATTTCGCATAACGTTAGTAATGTTGGAAAACAAGACACCATGCAGACGACACGACGAATCTCCCTTCGTTGCGCAATTCTTGGCGGGACGCCCCGGGCTGCCCTCTTCGCTCTCTGCGCGCGAAACAGCGTACGGGAAATCCCGACTTCCTTCTCTTCCCGGCAAGTGGGAAGAGAAGAGGGACTTTTTCTTTTTCCCAAACGCGTCGCGACGACAAGCGACGAGGACGAAATCTCTGCGAAGTGTCGCCCATGAAGCTATATCGCTTTAAACGTCACCATAATGCTAACTTATTTTGAGATTGGTTATTATGCGATTCAATTGATGACGTGAGGCAAAGGCCTCAAGGCGAGAACACGCGCGAAAAACTGTGTGGCAATGGCACAAATATTGCAACAGGGAAAAATAGTTCTGCCCCATTGAGGCCCGCTTTCAGAGTTGCGCTTTACTATTAGCGACGGATGGATGGATGGATGAATACGGCTGAGCCCTTTGGATCGGGCGGTAGCTTACGCCACCTAGCCATTTTGTCTTACCCTTTAAGCTTAGAATATTTAAATGTGAAAACTATATTCACTCCGTACTGAAAAGAAAGTGAGGCTATAAATCCCCCTTGCCATCAGTTAATAAGAAAATGCCTAGTTTTCTCTCGCTTTCTGCCACCATTCACTTAATCTTTGCTTGGTAATCTCTACAGTCTTGAAATCCACTTTTCCTTCGCTGTCTCTAAAACCCAATGACCTTATTAAATCTATGTTGTCTTCGGTATGCATAGGGTGAAGTCCTTTACAGTAGAGTATCAAGTGCTCAGCCGTCTCGTCCTCCTCTCCACAAGCAGCGCCCACTGTGTTCATTTCCTGGTACTTCGCTCTGTATGTTCTGGTTCGCAAAACACCTGTCCTTGCCTCAAACAACAATGAGCTTCCCCTAGAATTGTCATAGATGCTTTCTTTGGTAATAACTGTTTTGTTTAATCTATAGCCTTCCAGTGCCTTCTTTGTCTGCATTCCCTCTAGCCACCGATCTCTTTCTGTGGCCTTAACTTTCTTCTTAACTGAGACCTGATTTTCCGTAACCCCACTATAGGAAGTATTCACTGGCGGCCATAGCTGTGTGCACGACTGATGAGCGCGTGCTGATGGCGAGCTTTCACAGTTCTTTTGGAATGTGCATTTCGCACCTTTAAGATTGCCGGTCTTAGCAGCCTATTAATGTGGGCTCGTTCAGAGCATGCGCTCTAGACATCACCCACAAATATGGCGCCCAGTGAATACTCCTTATAGCCTAAAAACTTTCCTCTTAATTTCCTAGTGCGCAGTCTCCATTGTGTGTCTATACTCCTCACGAGATGTTTCGGTGGCGCCCTCGTTTGGTTACCTTTCGTGACGTCATTACCTTGTGTTCCACAAGTTCGATGGTGTTTGTAATGGGCAAGGTAGAAGCCTGAAATCATAGCGCTCTCAAAGCAACGCTGCCAACACCGTCAAAGTTTAAGTTCTTCCATTCCTCTTATGTCCGTTGATGAGACATCCTTTGCTGACGTCATAACCTTGTGTTCAACAAGTTCGATGGTGTTTGTAATGGGCAAGGTAGAAGCCTGAAATCATAGCGCTCTCAAAGCAACGCTGCCAACACCGTCAAAGTTTAAGTTCTTACATTCCTCTTATGTCCGTTGATGAGACATCCTTTGCTGACGTCAAAACCTTGTGTTCAACAAGTTCGATGGTGTTGGTAATGGGCAAGGTAGAAGCCTGAAATCATAGCGCTCTCAAAGCAACGCTGCCAACACCGTCAAAGTTTAAGTTCTTACATTCCTCTTATGTCCGTTGATGAGACATCCTTTGCTGACGTCATAGTGAGCATTCGGCCAATTGTGGTGGGCCGACCACAGCGACGCTTTCGTTCGCTCACGTCGCCAATTAGCGGCGAGATGTTTTGGTGGCGCCCTCCTGTGGTTCCCCCTTGTGACGTCATTACCTTGCAAACAACAAGTTCGATGGTGTTTGTTATTAGCATGGTGGAAGCTTGAAATCATTGCGCTCTCAAAGGTACACTGCCAACACCGTCAAAATTCAAGTTCTTTCATTCCTCTTATTTCCGTCGATGAGACATCTTTTGCTGACGTCATAGTCAGCATTCGGCCAATTGGGATGGGCCGACCACAGCGACGCTTTCGGTCGCGCACGGGGCTAATAGGACCGACTGAGACAACACCAGTTTTTAAGCCTCTTGTGACGGCTTAGAAGCGACCGCATTGCTGCGAACCCGGTCCTGAGCCGTCGCAAGAGGCTTAAGAATCGGACTTGCTTCCTTCGGTCGGAGTCAAACACAGGTGTATGAACGGGCCTGCAATCTTCAACATGCTCTTACGAAAACTACATCTTTCATTTTATTCCGATATATACACCAACTCATTTTTACAAACAAACCGGAGCGCCCCTAGTGGACGCCACCGGCGCCGCACATGCGCGGTGGACGGTGGGCAAGAAGCTCGCCGTCGCCCATAAACAAACCATTGAATTGCGCTGTTGTCGGTGTCGGTGTGAGTCCCCGTGCTGTTTTTCGCGTTGGAATTGTTGATTCTACGTCCTCCTAACAATGTCCGACTACTTGAGCGGCTTCAGTAAAATTAATGAGGCTCGTTACACCGCAAAACTCCGCGTGAACAATGTGACGTGCGGCGATTCATTTCACGTGGACGCCGCAGAGTGTGCGAGCTAAAGCCTGACTCTGATGATGAGATTCTGCTCGCTATTTTCAGTCGCGACGTCGCTCGGGCTGCAAAAGCGTGGACCGTAGGTGAGATCGCGGACGTCAATACTGAAAACCGCAAGTAAAATCGGGCATTACAAGTCGGTGATGGGCACTGGTAACAATGATCAACATCTTGTATCTGCAGTTTACACAAAGCCTACTTACCCCATCCAATTTTCAAAAGTGTTTTGAGACCGGCACTTACTTCTTATCGCAATTACTGGGTCAACGTTGGGTTTACGGCCCGCTGTCGTTTGAACGAGCTGACGACAAAAAGCAGACAAGTTTGAAAGAGCAGACGACAGTTCGAACGCATGCGCAATGGAGTGCGGGCAAAAAGCACCGCGTCCCGCGCCAACAAACCATTGGAATGTCACGTTGTCGGCGTCTGGGTAAGTGTGCATGCTCTGTTTCGCGTTGGAATTGTCGATTCTACGTCCTCATAGGAATGTCTTACCCCTTTAATCGCCTGAGCGAAATTATCAAGGCTCGTTACTGCGCTAAACTTTGCGTAAATAATTTGACGTGCGGCGACTTATTTGCATGAACGCCACAGAATGGACGCCAAAACCATGATGAGATTCTTCTAGCTATTTTCGGTCACGACGTCGCTCGTGCTGCAAAAGTGTAGAAGGTAGCGGCGATGATCGACGTCGATACTGAAAATCGGAAGCGGGAACAGACCAAGCGTAACAAGTCGGTGATGGCCACTGGTACCAATGATCAACATCTTGTGTCTACTGTTTACACCGAGCCTACTTAGGTCTTTTGAGGCCTACAATTACTTCTTATTGCAATCACCGGGTCAACGTTTCGTGTACGGGCCGCTTTTGTTTGAACGAGCAGACGACAAAAAGCAGACAAGTTTCAAAGAGCAGACAAAAGTTGGAACGATCAGGCGGCCGTGTGAATTGGAAGACGCACTGAACCCGCGGGTGGTTCGTACAACTTGGCGGTTTTCTCTCGTTCATGTTGGAACAAAACAAATACATCTGGCGACCACAAATTCTTGCCCGCACAAGCAATCGTAGTTCGACAGCGTCTGGGTTGCCCTTTTCACGGCTACTATCCATGTTCTCGAACGAACGGAGGGGGCAGAAACACATAAAAACTGATCTTCAAACCTTTCCAGACTCTCTTGGTACAGCCCCCGTCGCAGCGTTTTGACGAGAAGGTAGGTTTTTTGTCTGGTTTCTTCCAAAATAACAGAGGAATGCATGTCTCGCACGGCGACTTCTGCCCACCGCCCCAGACCGGAAGTGCGCCCGTCTCGCCACCACCGCGGCGTGACGTAGCAGAGTTGAGTTCGTGTATACCCTGCTTTTTCGAAGATAGCATGTAAAAATTTTCCCGTGTACTTAATTTGCGCACGATCTTTCGGTTAATGTTTGACTCATGTGTTCTAGCCTTCCAGCAGGGCATATAAGTACTTTTCTTAACTTTCCGAATCGCACACAAATGGGACAAAAAATAAAAAAAAAGTTAAAGCCTGTTCATTTGAACTTTTCTTTCACCGGAGCAACAATAAAAAAGCTGACTATTCGTGAATAAAAGAGGCGCAAATTAGTATTTTCTTGCTTTCAAAAAAAAAAAAAAATATATATATATATATATATTTTTTTTTTTGAAACGCAAGAAAATAGTAATTTGCGCCTCTTTTATTCACGAATAGTCAGCTTTTTTATTGCTGCTCCGGCGAAAGATATATATATATATATATATATATATATATATATATATATATATATATATATATATATATATATTAAATTCGCAACTCGATGGTTTGTATATTACACTTTTGCTTCAGTTTCTCTTTCACATCACTCTAAGATAATCCTTGACTTCAAATACCTTTACGACGCACAATAACAAAAAAATTTAATTTTCTTAGCCATTCACTCATTCACTTATTTTTATTTTTATTTATTAAATACTGCAGACCACACGTTGTCCAAGCAGGATGGACAGGGTACAAACTCAAGAACCCGTACAAAAAACAAAACAACAATACAAAAAATAAGGCATATAAATCGACAAAAAAAATATGAAAGAGGCGGTACGATACAGCAAAACAAGTAGGTAGCCAAGAAGCACAATACCGAAGCATGTGAGCACTAAATATAAAAACACCAAAACACATCGAAATACAAAAAACACCACTACAATAACTGTTCGAATGATGAAGCAAAATCCGACGATGAAATAACCGAACAAGGAAGAGAATGCCATTCTTCCATTGTACGAGGAAAAAAACCAAAATTTAAACAGGTTAGTGCGTGCAAAGTATGGTGTTAAGGAATATTCATGATGGTGCCTAGTCCGTCTTGTAGAAAGCGGCTTTAAGTAGTAATCTGGACCCAAGAAGTTTTCGTATAAAAAGAGAGTGCAGAAACTTCAAACGGGCTATCCTTCGACGGTGCTCTAAAGTTCGTATTTTGTTGGTTTGCATCAAAAGTGAGGGCGAATCAGTTGTCTTAAATTTTCCGTATATAAACCTTACAGTGCGTCTTTGAACTCGTTCCAATATTTCAGAATTAGATTTCGTATGAGGGTCCCAAGTAATACTACCATATTCTAGTTTAGATCTAACGAATGAATTGTAAGCCAGTAATTTCACATTTGGAGTAGCGTATTTCAGCTTATGCCTTAAAAAAACCCAACTTCTTGAAGGCTGCCGAGGATGTATTTTTTTACATGGGTCGTCCAATTTAAGTTTATTTGGGGTCACTCCGAGGAACTTGTAGTCCTCAACCTGAGCGATGGGAATGTTATTTAGTCTGTATTGGAAGTTGAATGGCTTTTTTATTTGTAAATTGCAGATAAACAGTTTTTTTTTCAAGATTTAACTTCATGTCCCACGTACAGCACCAACTTTGAATGTCATTGAGGCTTGCGCTCATTAATTGTTGATCGTCAGGCGAAGATATTTCTTTAAACAACACGCAATCATCTGCAAATAAACGTATGTTCACAGACTTCAAATATTACCTTGAACCCCAAGAAAACGCGTGCATTAGTAATGGAGAGACATTGTGCCTAATCTTTATGTGCGCGTTTAGCGTAACATGAGCACAATGAAAAAGCGAATTCACCGAAGGGTGACTTCGCTTCTTCGGTCACTCTTCGGGTTCAAAAACTTCGGCTCACGAAGTTTCTTGGGCGATGCACAAGGGTGCTCCGACATACCTTGAGTCAAGCAAGATTGATCTTATCAGCTCCACTCAGTTTCGATGACCTAAAGTTTGGTCCCAAAACGTTGCTTCTCTGCCTGTTATGGCTCATCTGTCGACACATCTGCCAGCTCTCCTAAAAATGGTGCGATGTCCATCGCGTCCGCACATTATCTAAGCCCATGTTTCGCCCGGATAGCAAAAAAAAAAAAAAAGTGAGTTTTTGTCCGGGTTTGCGAAAAAACGGGTGAGCTTTTGTCCGGTGAGTTTCTGTCCGGTGAGCTTTTGTCCGGTTACCGCTGTGGGGAGACCGAAAGCCCACGCCAAGACGCCGACGGCACACCACTAAAGAGTACTTGTGAAAAGCGACTAAGCCATGCATCTCTTGGGACCACAAGTAGCTTGATTACTTTGTCAGTAAGCTTGATGGAATGCTCTACATAGTGCATATTTTAACGAAGCATGTTCTAAATGTCAAAACGCGTAAAGGATGGTTCATACCGGGGCGTTTGGTTACGAGTTCTCAGCTTACGCAAGGAGTCACCGGAACAGTCGTGTTTCGTACGCCGCGTGCAAAGCTGCTTCTCGAACCTGTCGCCACGCTTCAATCGAAGCATGGATGTCCCGGTGACTCGCGACGTAAGCGATCGCAACGTAACGTAACGTAGAAAAACGCCCCTGTGTGAATCGACCTTCAGCCGCGGCGGAGATACACGCGCCAGACAGTCCTGAAAGCCATGCCACCTGCGAAGTTTATACTATGCAACGAGTGAAACTATAGTGGTTCCATAGTAAGGTGGTTGGCGGTACCGGATTTGAAAAGGTGGGTACTTACATGTGGGAATCCATAGATAGTCAAAGTGGGCTAAGTTCAGGCGTTCGTGTGTTGATGCTAACCGCGCAAAGGCTTACCAGCCTGTCCCGGCCAGTGCGTCAATCCGATTGCAACTGTCACCCAACGACAACCCATGCCACTTTGCAACCTATACGTGTACGCGCTCTTGGAAGCCTGAAACAAGACTGATTTCGCAATTAATATATTTACACTATAATATAAAAATGAATAAATTATTTTGTATTACAATGTATATTTTGTCTTATCTTATTCAATTCTTTTTTCTCCCTTTATGAAGCTCGCATACGACGCGGCATTAAAGGCTAATGGATACCACATCACCTCAAATAAGACCTTTTCCATAAGGGCGCCGCCATCTTAAATGTCGCCACTTCCAGTATGGGCGAAAACATAGTTTTGCCGTCACCAAGCCAATAGAATAAATTTAGGATATAAGCGTAACCATCACCCATTCTCGTTTTGCCTACCTTCTATTTTACCTAACATTTGCAGGGTAAAACGTTTTATTTATTTTTTCGTCGCAGGGGGGAGACTGAGCCCCCCTAAGGATTGCTCCATCTAGGTTGTCACGTGACCGGACCCGCCGGAGTAACTCGGATCGATTCGAGTGAGATCTAAGAAACATACAAAATCGAACTCGCACACTAGAATCATGAGGTCACAACCCACTCACTATACTCGATTGGTTTAGCCGTTGACAGAGCAAGAACGAAAATATAACTAAAGTCATGACGCAGCGTGTGCTGCTAGACTTGACCGACCTAGCGGCGTGTAGCGTCGGCTTCGCTCTGCCTGACATTGTTCTTCCAAGCGCGATATCGCAGCGTCATGCTCGTTGTTTTTGTTTACTGCTTGTAAAACCCACGTAAAAGCTTCGTGAGTCAAGCCAATAAAATACAACGGCATGAGAAATGTGCGGACTTGTTTTGCTCCAATAAAAAGAAAAAGCTGGACAGCAAGTAAGTCGAAGAAAGGGTAAAAGCGCAGGCGAGCTGGTGAAGAACTTCCATCGTAAACCGGAGACACGGTAAAATAAAAAAAAAACGGACAAAAAACAAATCTCAAATTAGACTTGTTGTTGTTTTGTCCGTTTTTTTATTTTACCGTGTCTCCGGTTTACGATGGCAGCAAGTAAGTGCACGATGTGGTTTATCAACGGCAGCAGTTCTGATTTAGAAAAATCAATTAGCCCTTTGTTTTCGGCGCGCTTTCCAACCTCTGATCTCTACTATAGGCCTGTTGCTTCTCAGCCAGGGTGCCTTACGTGCCCGTAAGACACGTCTTAAGGGCACGTAAGACACGTAAGACACGTAAGGTACGTAAGACACGTAAGACGCGACCATGTAATGCCTTCACCGTGCATAAAGCGGCACTGCAGCGTTCGATTATGCACGAATCACTGTCGTTTACGAGCATGTGTCAGCATCTGTCTGCGCGCGGTAACAGAGCACTTTAAATTAGCAACAAAAAAAAAATGCAGCTTGCGCTTTTCGTGTCCTATCTAGACAACAAGTATGCTCTTAATATAGCTCTTTCGTTCTCGTTATTTATCTCTACAAGACTATATCCACTAATAAATCCTTCCACCTTATCTTCCGCGAGCAACTTGGAAAAGCGTAATAGACCCCTCTCGAAAGTCACGTGCTGATTATTAGGAGGTCGGAACCCCTGCACAATGGCGTAACAAGGCCAACACTAGGAGCAGACTATCCAATGAAACAGCGTCGAGAGTGCAACGTCACTGCGCTCATCACCTTTTTCTGTGGGTGTGTTGTTTCCAGTGTGCAGCGACGTTGAGGTTTTTGTCCGCCATTGTGCAGGAATTCCACAGCTGCCAACAGAGGGCAGTATTTCGAAAGGGGTCTATGAGGCGCAACCGCGAAGCGAGCGAAAAATATTAGACTCTCTTCGCCAGAGACGCTGTCCAAACTTGAGAGCCACAGCCCTATAGACCTTTTCTGTGTACTCTCGTCCACAGCCACCTAATAGGCGTATCCGGTATGGGCGACGAAAAAAAAAACTAAAACGTTTCAACCTGTAACTAGCAAAAAAATAAGGGGGAGACAAAACGACAATGTGTGACGGCTACGCTTATATCCTAAGTGTCTTCTACTGGCCTGGCGACGGCAAAACAATGTTTTCGCCCATACTGGAAGTGACGACAATTAAAGATGGCGGCACCGTTGAAGAAAGGGTCTATAGGCAGGCACGTAGCCAGGATTTTGTTTTCGGGGAGGAGGGGGGGGGGGACAATGCTGTATGAGGTGAGGGGGGAGAGGAGGCCCCAGCAAAATGGAGGTTTTTTTTGGGGGGGGGGGGGGCGGGTTCCATGGGTCACCCCCAGGCACGTAGCCAGGATTTTGTTTCGGGGGGGGGGGGGGGGGGGCGCCCATCACAAAATGCTGTATGGGGGGGAGGGGGGAGAGGAGGTCCCAGCAAAAGGGAAGATTTCGGGGGGGGGGGGGCCCGGGCCCCATGGGCCTCCCCCCTGGATACGTGCCTGGCCACCCCCCTGGCTACGTGCCTGCCTATAGGCGTAGGGTGGGCTAAAGTTACTGGATCTGGGAAAGTAGCGCCATTGCCTCCCCACCTGCTAGCTGGACACAAACAAATAGGAACATACAGACGGGAAAACCTCTCAAGGTGATTGGCTCATCGCTGTCGGTTGCCATGGTGATCGCCATTTTGGACCCTTTCAAAGCTTCGAAGCTTCGAAAGGGTCGTTAAAACCAGTCGCCCCAAGATCGCTTCGCTATGGAGCATCATCGTACTGAAAGCGTTCCTCGGCCAATATGAGTGTCTTTGGCACTGTGTATTCAATAAACTTATCACTCATGCCTATTTCACCAGATCTCTCTTCTTGCTCTTCTTGCGTGTTTCAAGAAAGTGAAATTATTTTTAAATGCTCCCAAGCACCGACGCCGCGTGTGATGCCGTACATCTTCGTACCGCCATCACACGCAACGTCAGTGCTTGGAGACATTGAAAAATCTGCCCGGCAGCCATGTTGAAAATATTCGTTTGCAAGAATAAGATTGGTTCGCGCAGGTTGTGACGTCACGGAAACAACGGGACGCGATTGGTGGCGGAGGAATACAAGATTCCCTTTGAGAGGCATTTTCCGCTACCTTCTTGACTTCAAACCGGCTATAGTGATTTTCTCGTCGTGGCAAAGGCATTCCTGGGCTGAGAAAAAAAACATCAAAAAGTGGTCGCGCCAATCCTTTCGCTTCTGGGTGTGTTCAGATAAGGTAGAACACGCGAGTCCGGTTAGCATTTTTGTTTTTCTTCGTATTTTTATATGTTACTCACCAATATCTAAAGGAGACGAAATCACAAATTACAAAAAAACGAATATTTTAAAAAGAAAAAAAAAAAAAAACACGACTGCTCCAAGACGGCAACGACGTTTACGGGCTTCGCCGGTTCTGTCAAGTTTAACTGCATGCAAGAAGCAAACTATAATGTTAAAGACGTTTACAATCCCCTGTAACGCCGAATTAGAGCGCAGCTCTTGAGGAGGAGGAGGGAAGGGTACTGAGGGGAGAAGGTGGAAAGTCTCCTACTACCAACATGGGTGTGGATCGACGTGTGCTTAACGCAAGTCACAGAAAATGCACATCTTTGGTGAGAGCATCGCGTGTAAATTTGGCGGGAATAGGCCTTATGCGAAATTGCTTTGTTGTCTGACAAGACTGAGAGCGTCGCCATTTTAATGTTGGCAAGCGTCGTCGGTACCGAAGCACGGTGGAGGCGTCGGAGAGAGCCGTACGGGCAGTGTGCGATAGCGCAGCAGCTGTGTTTTCCGCCTTCTGACTATGGAATGTGGACGAACAGTTTAAACAACCTACCGCAACTGTCCAACAAAACTCTCGGAGGCCTGTGCACGCTGGCGACAACCTCGTCAAAACAGCGGACCAAGTCCTACGCCTTCGCTGTGGAAGCTCACACTGCCGGTTGTCGCCAGCGTGTGCACAGGCCTCCAAAAGGACTAGGCCGTCATGCCATTCATCTCTGAGAACACTTTTAATCCTTTTTTCGATGCGAATACGCTTGAAGTCGTACTGTTTAGTGGTATACTGCTCCGCGCGAATACATGACTCAAAATTAGTTTTTCTTTTTTTAGTTACTGGAGCAAGGTTTTTGGTGGAACGCTCTGCGTTCTTCTAAAGGAAACTGTGCCCTGGGCAATGTTTTTTTTTTTTTCAAGCGTTGCAAAAGGATAAAATTGGTTTCAGATAGCATTGACCTCAAGCACAGTTGACGGATGTTGCGCTATTAATGAAGATTTGTTCAACCCTGACAGAATAACTGCAGCGACTTTCTCAAAACTGCCCCCCAGCTTCTTTGCACAAAACAAAATTTCTACCTCGGCTGCGACAAAAAAGAAAAAAGAAAAGAAAAGGAGGTTGTAAAATGAAGTTGGCACCGCACGTGTTGCTTTATTCGACGTCCGCAACATAAGTTTTTGCCGCCGCCGATATCGAAGTTTTAGCCTATTGCGATGAACCTAACCATACCACTGTTAACCATACGCATCTTCAATTATGGTGGGTGGCGTAGATTATTAAAACTGCCATCTTTTTGCCTCGCTTAACAGCCTTGGTCTCGTCCGCATGCATTGAGCTGCTTGCGCATCAAGAAAAAGGCAGGCCGACACTACAACGTACATAAAAGAAAAAAGAAGGTCATAAACAAATTTGGTACAACTTCGTGAAAAGATTAGGGCCCAGTTCAATAGTTGTAAATGGCTTCACGCCGCGCGGTAACGTCCGTATGTTTCTTCGCGTTGTCACCGATTGTTTTTGTCAAAAGCTGCGTTTCAAGTAACAAATAAAAATAAGGAAAAATATCAACCCTGTTCACGTTCGCGTTCACGTCACGCACGAATCAAAGGTTTATCGCTGCATCCGCAGCGGAACGCAGCAATCGTTGGCATCGCTTGTTTACATGGGGTCTTTGCCAGTCGGGTCTCTGGTTTCGTTTTCCCGCCACTAACAAGATGGCGCACGTAGTTCTCGGCGCGCTACTAGATGGCGCTCTACATTTCGCATATGGTCTATTTAGCGGGGCAATTTTTTCCCCTAACTTTAGCGGGGAATTGTTTCCACTAGACTTAGCGGGGAAATTTTTTCCGCTAAATTAAGCGGGGAAATTTTTTCCTCTAAATTTAGCGGGGAAAGTTTTTCCGCTAAATTTAGCGGGGAAATGTTTTCCGCTAAATTTAACGGGGAATTTTTCCCGCTAGATTTAGCGGGGAATTTTTTCCACTAGTAACGTCACACGTGACGTCACTGATGACGTTATCAGTGACGATGACGATGACGTCATCACGATGACGTCACTGGTGGTCCTTGTGACGTCACGTGTGACGTCATCGGCATCGTCACTGGTGACGTCATCAGTGACACCAGTGACGTCACGCGTCCCATAATGCACCGTGCGGTTACTCCGACGCCGACGCCGACGGCGACGGCGACGCCGCTCAAGCCGAAAATGGGTGCCTAAGAGCTGAGCTCTAAAACCCCCCCAAAAAAAAAAAATTTTAGAAGCAGTGAATTATAGTTGCTATATTCTTGATCGCGCGTTTACAAATTCACAAATTTGGCTGCTTTAATATTTTGACCCCATTTTTATGACTCGTTTTGTGTTAAGGATATTCTCGCGAAGTTATGCTTTCGCTTCTTTGTTGTTTTTGTTTTACTTTGTTTCAGGACCCCTCCGCGGGTCCCCCAGTGTAGTCGACCTCTGGCCGCCGCCGCGAGGCGGATGAGGGCTTTCCCTCGAGGTGTTTCACAAGGACCCCCACTCCGGGTGTCAAGTGACAAGGTCCGTGTCTTTCTTCGACATTTTTACGGACTCCTGGTCCACGGACCGTTCTTCTTGAAGCTCTGGTCGTCGTCACGGGTTAACCGGAAAGAGCCAGGTTCAGAGAATTTCGGAATGGTTTCCAGGTGTTGTGCGGGGTTTTATTTTGGTGCAATATAGACTCGTTTTGTCGTTTATGTAGGTACTTCGGTACTTTTGGTTACTGGCTTTTCGTGTACGCGCCTGGTCCTGGGATTGCGCCTTCGTACGTGCTTTGCCTTGTTTTAATTGACCTTGTGAACTTCGTTCGAAAAGTGTTTTGTCTTGTGTATGCGCTTTTTTTGTTTGTCATGTACATGTTTGCTTTGGGCTCCGAGCCTTTTGATTGGTGCTAAGAAAACCCTGTGTGATTGGTTGCCTGAATGACTCCTGAATGCTGATGAACCCAATATAAGCAGCCGCCAAAGGCCCGCAGAGGACTTGGTTCCTGGATACCAAGCCCTGGACATCACCCTGCCTCTGGAGGCTAATCCTGCACGTCCGACCCCCGTCGGCTGTGGAGTCTTCCGCCCGCTAACTCGCAAAGCTGGGACTCCTTACGGACTGTGGAGGAGTTCGGCTCGCCCGCCTTTGTGTGGATCCTTGTTTGTCGAGTTTGGCTGTGGTCGGGGCACCCGCTGAAGGTGTGATCGAGGTGGACGACAGGGAAATTTTCCTTAGGTGAGGAGTATTTCCCCACCAAGTGTAAAATTTAACTTTATGTCAGCTGTTTAATAAATCTTTATCTGGACTAATCGAACGAAGTGTAAATACCCCAATTTCTACGTGACATTTTTAAACTGAAACTTTTTTCGTATGTCCTTCATAAAAGTGTCTCTTATCGAAATAATAAATTGCTGCTTTAGTTTATAATTAAAATTTAGAAATATCAGAAACTGAAAAGTTTCGCAACATAAACGTGCAATTAAAAACAAAACAAAAAACATCTTTGATCTTTTTAATATTTTGAGGAATCATCTCCCTTTACATCCTCGCAATATTCCCTTAAAGACATGTTGCAACATTTCGTCTCCGTCAAAAGTACAGCGCTTTAAAATGTACCTCCCCACGTGGATATTTTTTCCCAAGGCCACGGCCGCAGTGGCCGCCTTCCAATTTCTTTTGTTTAGAACTTCTCAGAATGTCCTGTTTATTACTGGTGCACAAGTTCGAATTATACATCTGGACCACTCTAAATACATCCAGGAAGTGCACGTAGCTCAGGACAGCAGTTCGAAGCGTCGAAGATGCCAACTAAGACGAGCCCACTCTTCGTGCTTAATTGTTGCGTAGGCCACTGCACGGTTGCGCGAACTTATACACAGATCCCCAGCACGAAACAATATACAACACGTCGGTTCGCGCAATAAACGTAAGAACTGAACATAACACCTCGGTGGGATTGAGGATCACTTTTACTTCCTTTTTAGGCAACTGTTTTAATCAATCGCTTCGCTGACACCTCGACTTGTCCGCTCGTCCCGGCTGTCTCTTGGTGCGTCGTCTGTCATTGTTAAAAAAGAAATAAAAATACATTGGCACTCAACATGTTCAAGCAGCGGTTATGATATATATTGCTAGTACCCGGCGGTGATAGGAACTCTCGCACTAAGTCCAACATCCGGCCGCCGAGGCCCGCAGCCCCCCTCACAAGCATCAAGTTTCGTTCACGGAGAACGGCTGTTACCAGCCCCCTTGTGCCAACCATAGGTCGGCATTTTAAGCTGTCCTCACTCAAACTCACAATCACCATTTTTTCCGCAATCAGAACTCACGCCCACTCACGATCACGAGTTGTTCAAAATAGGGTCATCACCCGGACTCACCCTCACGGTTCAATACAAAACCCAAACTCACTCGCCGTCATCATCATGGTCGTCACGCTCACAGGTCATCACGCTCACAGGTCATCACGAATCATCAGACTCACAGGCCATCACACTCACAGGTCCTCACGGTCCTCACACTCACAGGTCATCACGGCACTCACACTCACAGGTGATCACGGTCCTCACGGCACTCACACTCACAGCTTCCCACACTCACAGGTCATCATGCTCATCACACTCACATGTCCTCACGGTCTTGACACTCACGGCTCATCACGGTCCTGACACTCAGAGGTCATCACGGTCCTCACACTCACAGCCCCTCACGGTCCTCACGGTCTTCACGCTCATCACGCTCATCACACTCACAGGTCATCACGTTTACAAATTGCTTTCTTCGTGTGTCTTTTTTTTTTTTTGCAAGCCGTTGGTTTGTTTTTGCGGGAGTCGTGCGGCGGGGGAAACTACCCCAAAACAGTAAACTTCTGAACCGCTAATCCAATTTGAAAGAAATGTACTATGCTTATGTTTATGCTCCGCACATTTCTACCATATTTCGTTAACCTGGATTAATTACGAAAGAAACTAAATGCAAGCTGACGAAAGTGGGTCTGTTGAACTTTCGCCTGCTGACAAGGGCGGCGGTAAAACACAAATGCGCCTTCCGACTGGTTACACAGACAACGGCGGCAGTGATTAGAGCATCGACTCGCTGTGCATACCTCGGTCATTTGTACACAGATAAACGATTACTACATATATCAACCCCGTTTTTTGTTGTTTTTTTGTACCACCCACACGTACTTCTACGGAAGTTTATGCAGCATATATATAATAAACATATGCATCGACCAATTTTTTTTTTCTGTTTTGGGAGGGCGTTAATATTAAATAGGGGGGGTTTCACGTGACGTACCTCTGGTTTGAAATCTCACCATAATTCCTGTTGGCAGTGGTGTGCGTCAGTCGTATGCTATATTCATATATAGCATACAATTGACGCACACCACTGGCAAAAGGGATTAAAAAGGAAGTTCGCGCAGAGGCCGCAGAGGCCGAGTTTTCCTTCTCACTCGAGTATAAAATACTGTCAGCATTTATTATCTTGATACATACAGCCGTCCTTGAATGGGTTTCGTTTGGATTGATTTGGCATGGCTTTGCTTGGTTTGGTTTGGAGTGGTTTGGGGGTTTGGAATCGTCCCCGTGTGTCTCTTTGTCGCCCTCTCGATCACGTAGGGCGCGCCACTTTTTATGTGGCAAGCCGCGTCATTCTTGGCGCGCACTTCTAGAATGGGCAATCAGTTCATCGAGCAAAGTTTCATAGACAGATCGTTTCATCGACACTGCGATGTTTCACCGGCAGATCGTTTCTTCGACATTTGTTTCATCGATGTGTCATCTGCAGATCGTTTCTTCGACATTCGATGCTCGAAAGAGCTTGCTACATTTCGTCGACACTTTTTTGTCTTTACTAGGACGTCTAGACGACATTTCTCTTTCTCCCTCTTTCATTGACGCGGCGTTGGTGGTGTTGGCTTCTTGACGTCTCGCGTTCTTCGCGTGTTCGCAGCGCACTACGGTGTCCGCTACGGACAGGGCGCAGGTGGCGCAAGCCCAAATTCTCCTCACTCTTTGTCCGCAGTGCGCTGACGTTGCTGGAGTGGTGCGTGCGGCGTGGCAGCCTTTTGGATACGCTTGGCCGTTTGGACGCGTGCTCGGCCTGTCTAGCGGATATTTGTTTGCGTAAGGAGCGTGCCCTATGACTCGGCGCTCGGAAGCCAGACGGCCGGACGTAATTGTTGCTTTCTGTCGTGCTTTTGGCTGCGTGCACACTCGAAGCTCGCGAGATGCTGAATCATTCCAAACCTTTTCTAAAAGGGGTGTTTTTCGACGCAGTGGTGGCTTATAATACCGCTCATTTTTTTATAGAATCATGTGAGGCTTATTTTCGGTCCAGTAATGCACGCGAAATACCAAAACTGGCGTTTTGCATCCTCGTATAGCAAGTGTTACGAAAAAGGTAGTGACACGTAGAGGTTAACCTGTCGGTTTCAGTAGTCTTTAAGAGTCGATGAACGAGGACATGGTTGTAGCTTTTAGGGTCGGAGCTGGCGGAAATCTATCGTCTAAGTCGTTTTCTTTGCCATTGGGCTGCTGACCGATTCTACGTGCTCGAGCTCATCGTTGGAAGCGTAATCCTATTTATATAGTATTCAACAGTGCTCATCCGTGTGTACTGTAGTGAACATTTCAGGCCCGACAAATCAATAGTTTATTGTTATTAACCAGGAAAACGCAATATGTGTAAACACCTCCCGACAAAGAAAGAAAACGAGAGCTCGCCGTTCGCTTTGACCACTGATCTCTATTGTAGTAGGCTGGATCGCGGACCGCGGCCTCGGCAGCTGGGGCCGAGTGTCGCCACCAGCGGCCATTGATTGACACCAGCCAATGCATGGGACTTTATGGGAAGAACAAGAAAAAATGCCGTTTCCCCCGTTTCTAAGCTGTTGTCGGCACTGAAACTTTTCGGATGCTTCTCGATAAGCCCGTCAAATAGCTTGCGTACAAACATTAAAACTGACAGCCCTCGCAGTTCTTATAAATAAAAATTTTGTGGTCGAGTGTGGACTCCGCTGCAGTGCAGCTCAATGAGGCGAGAGTTACCTAGAGTTACCACGGAGTCGGTGGCGGTTCCGTTGAGTTGGGTTTAGCAGACGACAAGCTCGAAGGCTTTGCTACGCGGAATTCGCTCACTTCAGTAAAGCCGCTGTCAAGATGGAACTTCTCTGACATTCATCAACTTCTGGGCTTCCCCGAGGACGGTCTTATTGACGGCAAGTTCCTTTGTTTACTCCACTACGAGAGCAAGCTCGCCAGCTCAGCCGTAGGTGCTCCGGTACGTTTGATTTTTTTAATCGGCGTTCGAACGTTTGACAAATGCCGATTCGATCTCAAAACACCCGTCATAAGTATCGCATCACACCATAAAATACTCGCCTTCGAGCACAGCGCACATGCTTCAATATTCTTACTTTTGTGCGTTTCTCCCATAGACTTGCGTGTATTGCCTGGTGTCAAGCAATGGCCGCTGGTGGCGACACCGACGGGCTCCCGATCCGCGATTCAGCCTACTAAAATAGAGATCAGTGGCTTTGACCAATAGGGGGTATTCACTGGACGCCATATTTGAGGTCACTGTTTAGAGCGCATGCTCGGAACGAGCTCACACTAATAGGCTGCTAAGACCGGCAATCTTGTTGGTGTGGAATGCACGTTGCAAAAGAACTGTGGAAGCTTGCCGTCAGCACGCGCTCAGCAGTCGCGCACACGGCTATGGCCGCCAGTGAATACTCCCTATTGACCGATCTCACCAACCGTCTCGAGCGCGCGTGACGCAGCCATATTTGTACTTCACAGGAGGCAACGGTAGTGCACAAGACAGCTCGTGATCGACACGCGAAAGCCTACAGCAGCGTTGACCCTCGTGCGGAAAGACTACAGTTCCCGCAATGCATTGCGCCAGAGGAGGCGTAGCGAAACTGGCGGTGAAGTCGGCCTATCACCTCAAGCCCGGTTCACACATCTGCGTTCCGAGCGACAGAAATGACAGAAACAACACGAACGACATGGCACCGGGACGATTCTGTTCGTATTTACAGAACGTGACAGATAATGCAATGAGCAGCTTTATCAAGCAATCATGTGTCACGGTTGTCCCGCTTTCATGTCGTTCGTGTCGTTTCTGTCCTTCCTGTAGCTCGGAACCCTGATGAGTGAACAGGCCTTTACGAGCCTACTCTGATGTTACGCTTGAACGTCACGAAAAATCGGTCTTCTCGCCTTGTCGAGGTGTCGCCACGGGTATACTGGCGAGGTCCGTTTAAGTGATTTGTTCGGCACACAAGCGTCAGTACAGGTTATGACTTTGTCAACACTGCCTGAAGCCTATTCCAATTGTAAAGTAAAATATCAAAGGTGCCTTCATGGTCCCTTTAAGAGTGTGTACTTACACGACATGAAGTGTCACAGCTTTGCGATTGCAACACCTCACGCGGGCACATTTTCCGCCCAAATCAAAATTGAACTGGGCGGTGTTTTTAAATACAATATTTAGCATTATTTCGCGCATATTGTTCCCGGAAATTAGCAGCACATTCGGAGAGTTGAAGTTGAGTGGTATTTGTTTTCATAACTCCCGGAAATTATGACAAACGGTTTCTTTAGCCATTTGGTTGCACATTCACTAGAAATATTATAATTTATGTTACATAATCATCAAACCCGCGGCGTTTCTGTAACCATCGCTTCGAGACAAATTCTCTGTCGCTCGGTTAACAAGTATTCATTCAACGCTGTAGCGCCCTTCACAGGCCCGCTGATCAATCTTGCCCTGTGCTACACCATTGTAAAATTTCATTGCGGGCTTGAATCATCGCGATATGTGTCATAGGCCTTCAAGCGATAAGAAGTGTTTAAGGCCCGCTTCAGACGGGGCAACTTTTCCAGCAATTTTGAGGTTGCTGGCGGGTTGCGTATTTTGAAATCCTACCCATTACAGGGGGGCGGAGCCAAGGAAAAAACAAAAACAAACAAAACAAAACTATGTCGACTCCTATTGGTCCGCGTGACTATGACGTCATTGGCTGTTCCCTTTAGCGGCAGCAGCCCCTTTTTTATTTTTGTTTTGTTTTAATTACATATTTACTGTAATAGGCACTTGCGCGGGGTGCAATAATGGTTAAAATAGTTCGCGATGCTTTTAATTAGAAACAAAAGTCGTTGCGCTAGCATTAAATAACGTCCAAAGATGCGATTGCACGGCCGAGACGACGCGGACGGACGTGTACGCTGATGTGCGCGCGGGTTTTATGCACGACCAACTGTTTTATGTCGCACGCTTCCAAAGGTTTGTGGTTTCTAGTTCATGTCATTGTGTTTTTATAGTCTTGAGCATCTCCGCGCAATGAAACACGCCGTACTCAAGAATGCCAGTGTCAGTTTGATGGAGGCGAAACTGTTTGTATTTTATGCCGAGCTATAGTAAAGCCTTTAAGCCTAGCTGGAGAAAAGACGATAGACTCGTTTGCATTTATAACGTGAAATGTCGTGTTCGAAAGGTACGTAGTACAATGCCAGACCAGCTGAACCAGTCCCAGACAAACAGTTGTTTAGACTGGTGCTCGGCCGCGAGTAGCGCACATCCGAGAAACTGCCTACGATAGCGGCCAACTTCGTTCAACTCCGAGACATGTCGGAAGGGTTCCGCACCGCGGGAGACTGCAACGTAGGATTTGACTGGCAGGAGTACCACGGAGTCGCACAGGTTCGCTTGCGAAGGACCTTAACACGGTTTATGCGAAATATAAGATAGTCACACTTTAGGGACACTTATCAAAGCTTTGGCATGCTCTTGTAAAGTATCACAAAATTTGGAACTTCAAAATTTGTTTCTAGAATAATGCGGGTTGACTGCATACCTTCTGAAACAGTGCAACCTCGTTTGAATATTTCAACCTACCTAGGCCTTCACAGGCATGAAGCAGTCTCTCAACACGAACAATGACCCTCTTGTCACCATATCAAATGAAAAAGGAGTTGGCTGGACCATTGTAGGATTAAAGAAAGTATATTTAGAAAACGGTAAAAATATATACAAATGTGCAAATGAACTTGAATCCTACTCAGTTTGTGTAAACTTGATTTTCCGGTTCTCGTCACCGGTCTTGTCACCGTCCCGAAGCTCCGGCGAACCAGCTGTTTACCTGCTTGGTCGTCGAATCCAGGTGCTCTAACAGTGGCACCTGGATTCAACCTGTTGTGGGCACCGACCAATCTTAAAATGGCCATGCCTCGGGCACCTGCCAGAAGTGAAGATAGTTGGGTGGGTTCCTTCAAGTCACTGCCAAGAGTTGTTCCTGCCGGTGAATTATCATTCCAGCTTCTCGTCTTCAGGTGCCCTGGGTCGCCGCCGAGAATTCCCGCAAGGGCCTCGGGTCATTACAGAGATTGTCCGGTTGTCGCTGAAACACCCATCTGGATGATCGTCGGAGTCGACTTGCACAAGACACGCCAGACTACGTTGTTCAACCCTTGCCACTAGCTGCTTGCTCCCGGTTGGTTCGCCCCTCCTCGTCCTGACTGGATCCCCTTCACCAGAATTCAGTTGCACTAAATTTCTCATGTGGCATGTTATGCAATCTGTACACAGTTTCCCAGTCACATCACTTTGTAGCCCTAAAATAATTATGTGTGTGTGTGTTTAGGCAGCCAGAAGTTAGTCAGCCTCAGTGGGCATCAGGTGTCTCAGCAATAGGTGAGAAATGTAGCCAGTGCAGTACCCCTGCTAGCCTAGGGTCTTTAACGTCCATTAACATCCCAACAACACAATATATTTTCCTGCACAACCATATGGTACAGCCAGCAAACTCCCCATTTTAACTATGTCATTAATTAACTGGAAACTCCAACCAGTATATTTTTCAGTAAAGATAAAACATGCAATCTTTCCTACCTACCAAGGCTTTCCTCCTACCGTATTGCAGCTCGGGGCACATACAGCAAAAGCTTCTGCCACGCAGCAGTTTTAGCTTGTCTTAATAATCATTGGGGTTGTGTGGATATTTATACAGCGTGTAGTTGGTCAGCCATTTCAAAGTTTCGACGAGTCTCCTAGGTGTAGATGAGCAATTTAGACAGTGCAGTACGACCGCTAGCCTGGGGTGTTTAACGTGCACCATGCAGCAGTGATATACGACTGCACGCCTGTACGATGCTCATCCAGATCGAAACGTGCAGGGGTGGCGATTGAACCCAGGATCCCTGGGCTCTGCAGCGGGAGCTTTCGCTCCACGTGCTTCGAGCTGGTGTGCGCTAGTCCACTTGGCCACCGATCCCCCTCTTTTAGCTTGTCTTACTAAACTGACTGACTGCAAGCTCATTTCCATAAAAAATATCAACATGTCTCACATTTCAGATAACAGAAACAATCTCTCATTTTAGCAGTATTTTGCATAGCGTTCGACATCCTATACTCCTGGCTAAAATGTATGTTCTACCACTTTTGCAGTTGTACACGGTTAGTGCAGACAGGACATCTGTGCTATTTCACATTTTACTCTACAGGGTATTGGCAAGCATAAATCATTTACCGCTTCAATTGGTGACCTGAATTATCATTCTCCACCATACTATAGTCGTTTTAATGACAGCCTCACGACTTCAAGATACAAACAGGAAAAACCAGCTCTTGCTTGTTTGTGCCGTGTTGCACCTATGTTGCCATCCTCGCATAATGTTTATAATGTATGTCGCTGTCATCTTGCATCTCCATTTGTTAATCTGGCCAACCGACATTCATAAAACACAGCTGAAGTCTTGTCTCCTATTTCCTTGCTACTTCTGTGACTCGCAGTAATCTAACAGTGTGTTTTTATTAAAAAAAAAAATTAAACAATTCAAGGGTCAAAGTGCCCCTCAACTCTCACGTCTTCTTTCAAGTGACGTCTCTAGGGGACCACCTGACTTCCTTTTGGGTTCTCCCTTCACAAAACCCCAGAAGCTTCCTCCGCAATTGTCAACTTTTCAAAGATAAGCATCGCCGCAGGTCGTGGCGAGCGATCGACACATAGGACAGTTTGTCACGGGGCTGCGGGCCAGTGTAGCAGGATAGGGGGAAAGGTTTTGTTGACTTCCACGAGTACACCAGTGACGTGCCAGGGTAGGTGTGGCGCAAGCTACATGCTCGTTGGACCAGTCATATTTAAATCTTTTACCATGTAATCACAATTTCGCTCATGCCCACACTCGGAGAGTGGGATGAGGTGATGAAAGGGAGGTGGTTGATGGGTTTGGCGAGCACATAGCTCCCACATCACTGACAGCTTAGGAGTGAACAGAGTATAGAGTAATTTCTGCTAACATATCTCCTTATTCTTCAAGAGCCATGTCACTTCTTCATTCCTAATTACTGAGAAACTACTCAATGTCAATAGTTTTATAGATCTACTTGATAAGCTTTGATCGTTGAACCTTGAAACAATTTTTGAAGGCGGAGGCAAGCTGGGCTGCCCTGCAGTTGTAGTTCGAAGACAACTCCCCAGGTAGCGCTCGTTACTGGAAAAAGTTTCATTGTCGACTTTCCAAGGATTAGCATTGCCAAAGGTCGTGGCGAGCGATCAACACAAAAAACAGTTCGCCACAAGCCCGCCGGCGAGTGTAGCAAGAGAGGGGACAGGTTTGGTTGACTTCTGCGTGTACCCCAGTGGCATGCCACCGTAGTTTCCATAACTGCCACACGCAGCTGCAGATTGGCAAATAAGTTTTTTTTTTTTCTTTTGCAATCACGCAGCAGAATAGCAGATTTTCAGGGGAAGGTGACACATTTTTTCTCACTGGTGCTTGATAAACAATATAAAAAAATACAAACTGCAAATTATTTCAACATTAAAATCATTGCACTACCCCCTAAGTGTTCATAATGGCTGCTTGCCATTTCCGTTGTGACCCTTCTAATTCACAGCACATGAAAGTGGCGGATTCAGAGGGGGGGGGGGGGGGGGTCCGGATGTCCTGACCCCCCCTCTTGAATTCTGCATGTGTAAAAGTTCAGGGTCGGGGAAGGCGAGGGGGGGGGGGTAAATATTGCCGCGAGCGCAGCTGACCAAGCAGGCAGCGCGCTCGTGACCTAACGGTTATCGCGCGTGCCTTCCACGCAGAAAGATAGGGTTCGATCCCTGGCCGCGGGGACGCATTTTTGTTGACTCTGACTCTGACGAAGTTCTGGCAAATTCGAGAACCGTGTTGCTTGTTCAAGGTCAGAATGTTCTACACGCCGAACCTTCCACGCCGATTGTTCCAGAAGTGCACGCGTGTACAAAAGGGGCTCCGCGTAACCAGCCGGACTCAGTTTCGCCTGAGCGTTCGATCCTGCTGCTTCGCCGCCTTCGACGCCCGCGACGCTCTGTTGTTATCTCTCTTTCTCCTTTTATTTTTTGGGCACATGTTCGCCCCATTAAACGTTCAGTTTACTCGGTCATTCGACGCCTCCTCACTTGTCATTCGTGACATTTTGGTGGAGGTGCGGGGTACATTTGCGTTCTATGCCCGTGGACCGTACCCCTCCGAAAACACGCCGACCAAGTGACGTTCTCAGCCCCGGGAGACTACCCTTCGCAGAAGACCAGACCAAGGCCCGGTCAAGTCGCCGTAACCAAGGCCTCCCGCCGGAACTCGGACCCCTGCCGCTGAAATCAAAGAAGAAGACCGCGACGATGACCGCTCCGCCCGTCGTTGTCCTGCCCGTCGCCCCCCGATCGCCGACGCCTTTCCATGGAGAAATCTATGAAGACGTCGAGGACTGGCTCCTTCACTATGAGCGAGTGGCCCGCCATAACAGATGGACGCCGGAGCAGTGCCTTCAGAACGTCTACTTTGCTCTGGAAGGCACGGCACGCACCTGGTTCGAGAACCACGAAGCGTCGATTTCGTCGTGGGAAGAATTCCAGGCCGAGCTACGACGCACCTTTGCCAACCAGCAGCGACGACAGCGTGCCGAAGAACTCCTGCGAACGAGAACCCAAGGGCCGACCGAGAGCGTTACAAGCTTCGTCGAAGACGTTCTCCACCTGATGAATCGCGCCGACCCTCAAGCCACCGACGAAAAGAAGCTGCGGATCCTGATGCGAGGCGTTAAGGATGACATCTTCGGTGGTCTTGTCCGCAACCCTCCAGCCACCGTCGAAGATTTCGTCAAGGAAGCCACGAGCATGGAACGTGCCCTCCTCGCAAGAGCCAGCCACTACCATCGGCACTCGAGCATCGCTGCCTCTTCTGCATTGGGCCACGACATCAGCCCTAGCATCCCCGGCATTCGCGACATCATCCGTGAAGTCATCCGGGAAGAGCTTCGCAAGATGCTCCCCACTGCGGATAGCCCGTCCTCACTATCACTCGCCGAGGTTGTCCGAGAGGAGGTTCACCGAGCCGTCCAGCCCGAAATTTACACCAACACGACGACGCCAGAGGAACCAACGTTGAGCTACGCTGCCATGGCCCGACGACCGCCGCAAGCTAACCGCCAGGCCACGGCACCACCCCGACGAGACCCTCCAATGCCGCAGTATCTGCGGCGTCAGGAAGGACAGACCCAGTACATCCGTCCGGAGCAACCCTCGCCGAGGAAGACCGACGTGTGGCGGACGGCCGACATGCGACCGCTGTGCTACCACTGCGGTGAGGCCGACCACGTCTACCGGAGGTGCCGCTATCGTCAAATGGGCCTACGAGGGTTTGCGCCGAACGACCCTCGCCCAAGGTACGGCGAACGCCCTCGTGACATTGAGGAATACCTCCGACGACCCCTGTCCCCGATTCCGACTCGACCCCGATGTTCCCGTTCGCCCTCGCCACGACGTGCGCTCTCGCCCTTCCGCCGCTCTCGTCGTGACAGCCTGTCCCCCCTATCTCGTCGGGAAAACTAAGTGCGGCAACGCCTGGAGGTGGCGTTGCCGAAGACGACCGTAGTAAAGAGCCTCCAAGAACGCCGGAGCGCTCCCACTCTCCCGACGCTACGCATCACAACGACGTCCCTGCATCGGTGTCCAACAACCTAAACGTTATTATCGACGGCCACGACGCATCGGCACTCGTGGACACCGGAGCAGACTACTCAGTCTTGAGTGGGAGGCTCTCTCGCCGCCTTCGAAAAGTGACAACGCCGTGGGAAGGCCCTCAAATACGAACCGCCGGTGGGCACCTCATCACACCAGTCGGGCGATGCACTGCTCGCGTCGAGATCCACGGTGAGACGTGCCCTGTGAAGTTTGTCATTCTGCAAGACTGTTCGAGGGACGTTATCCTCGGAATGGACTTCCTCTGCGAGTATGGCGCTGTCATCGACCTCGGAGCAAACCGGTTGACACTACGAAAACCTGTTTCACCACC